>OX463224.1:52714214-52961714 GCA_949820135.1 Sylvilagus floridanus | reverse complement strand
AAACCATCTATTTGCTGCCTACAAGAAACACATCTTTCCAACGAAGATCCATACAGACTGAAAATAAAAGGATGGAACAAGATATACCACGCCAACAGAAATGAAAAAAGAGCGGGTGTAACCATCTTAATATCGGACTACATAAACTTTAACACAAAAACTGTTAAGAGAGACAAAGAGGGGCACTATATAATGATTAAGGGATCAATACTACAGGAAGATATAACAATTCTCAATGTATATGCACCTAATTACAGGCCACAGGTTTATTTAAAAAATTTGTTAAGAAACTTAAAGGGAGACTTAGACCCCAACACAATAGTACTGGGGGACTTCAATACTTCACTCACAGATATTGACAGATCGACAGGACAGAAGATCAACAAGGAGACAGTAGATTTAAACAACACTATAGCCCAAATGGATCTAACAGATATCTACAGAACTTTTCATCCTACAAGTAATGCATTCACATTCTTCTCAGCAGTACATGGAACCTACTCTAGGATTGATCACATATTAGGCCATAAAGCAAGTCTCAGCAAATTCAAAAGAATTAGAATCATACCATGCAACTTCTCAGACCATGAGGGAGTGAAGTTGGAAATTAGCAACTCAGGAATCTCTAGAGCATATGCAAACACATGGAGATTGAACAACATGCTCCTGAATGAACAATGGGTCACTGAAGAAATCAAAAGAGAAATCAAAAATTTTCTGGAAGTAAATGAGGATAACAGCACAACATACCAAAACTTATGGGATACAGCAAAAGCAGTGTTAAGAGGAAAGTTTATATCAATAGGTGCCTACATCAAGAAACTGGAAAGGCACCAAATAAATGAGCTTTCAATGCATCTCAAGGATCTAGAAAATTTGCAGCAAACTAGACCCAAATCTAGTAGAAAAAGAGAAATAATCAAAATCAGAGAAGAAATCAACAGGATTGAATCCAAAAAAACATTACAAAAAATCAGCCAAACGAGAAGCTGGTTTTTTGAAAAAATAAACAAGATTGACACCCCATTGGCCCAACTAACTAAAAAAAGAAGAGAAAAGACCCAAATCAGTAAAATCAGAGATGAAAAAGGAAATATAACAACAGACACCACAGAAATCAAAAGAATCATCAGAAATTACTACAAGGACTTGTATGCCAGCAAACAGGGAAACCTATCAGAAATGGATAGATTCCTGGACACATGCAACCTACCTAAATTGAACCAGGAAGACATAGAAAACCTAAACAGACCCATAAGTGAGTCAGAAATTGAATCAGTAATAAAGGCCCTCCCAACAAAGAAAAGCCCAGGACCAGATGGATTCACTGCTGAATTCTACCAGACATTTAAAGAAGAACTAACCCCAATTCTTCTCAAACTATTCAGAACAATCGAAAAAGAGGGAATTCTCCCAAATTCCTTCTATGAAGCCAGCATCACCTTAATTCCTAAGCCAGAAAAAGATGCAGCATTGAAAGAGAATTACAGACCAATATCCCTCATGAACATAGATGCAAAAATCCTCAACAAAATTCTGGCCAATAGACTGCAACAACACATCAGAAAGATCATCCACCCAGACCAAGTGGGATTCATCCCTGGTATGCAGGGATGGTTCAATATTCGCAAAACAATCAACGTGATACACCACATTAACAGACTGCAGAAGAAAAACCATATGATTATCTCACTAGACGCAGAGAAAGCATTCGATAAAATTCAACACCCTTTCATGATGAAAACCCTAAGCAAACTGGGTATAGAAGGCACATTCCTCAATACAATCAAAGCAATTTATGAAAAACCCACGGCCAATATCCTATTGAATGGGGAAAAGTTGGAAGCATTTCCACTGAGATCTGGTACCAGACAGGGATGCCCACTCTCACCACTGCTATTCAATATAGTGCTGGAAGTCTTAGCCAGAGCTATTAGGCAAGAAAAAGAAATTAAAGGGATACAAGTTGGGAAGGAAGAACTCAAACTATCCCTCTTTGCAGACGACATGATTCTTTATTTAGGGGACCCAAAGAACTCTACTAAGAGACTATTGGAACTCATAGAAGAGTTTGGCAAAGTAGCAGGATATAAAATCAATGCACAAAAATCAACAGCCTTTGTATACACAGACAATGCCACGGCTGAGGAAGAACTGCTAAGATCAATCCCCTTCACAATAGCTACAAAAACAATCAAATACCTTGGAATAAATTTAACTAAGGACATTAAAGATCTCTACAATGAAAATTACAAAACCTTAAAGAAAGAAATAGAAGAGGATACCAAAAAATGGAGAAATCTCCCATGCTCATGGATTGGAAGAATCAATATCATCAAAATGTCCATTCTCCCAAAAGCAATTTACAGATTCAACGCAATACCAATCAAGATACCGAGGACATTCTTCTCAGATCTGGAAAAAATGATGGTGAAATTCATATGGAGACACAGGAGACCTCGAATAGCTAAAGCAATCTTGTACAACAAAAACAAAGCCGGAGGCATCACAATACCAGATTTCAGGACATACTACAGGGCAGTTGTTATCAAAACAGCATGGTACTGGTACAGAAACAGATGGATAGACCAATGGAACAGAATAGAAACTCCAGAAATCAATCCAAACACCTACAGCCAACTTATATTTGATCAACGATCCAAAACCAGTCCCTGGAGTAAGGTCAGTCTGTTTAATAAATGGTGCTGGGAAAACTGGATTTCCACGTGCAGAACCATGAAGCAAGACCCCTACCTTTCACCTTACACAAAAATTCATTCAACATGGATTAAAAATTTAAACCTACGACCCGACACCATCAAATTACTGGAGAGCATAGGAGAAACCCTGCAAGACATAGGTACTGGCAAAGACTTCTTGGAAAAGACCCCAGAAGCACAGGCACTGAAAACCAAAATTAACTACTGGGATTGCATCAAATTGAAAAGTTTCTGTACTGCAAAAGAAACAGTCAGGAAAGTGAATAGGAAACCGACAGAATGGGAAAATATATTTGCAAACTATGCAACAGATAAAGGGTTGATAACCAGAATCTACAAAGAAATTAAGAAACTCCACAACATCAAAACAAACAACCCACTTAAGAGATGGGCCAAGGACCTCAACAGACATTTTTCCAAAGAGGAAATCCAAATGGCCAACAGACACATGAAAAAATGTTCAAGATCCCTAGCAATCAGGGAAATGCAAATCAAAACCACAATGAGGTTTCACCTCACCCCGGTGAGAATGGCTCACATTCAGAAATCCACCAACAATAGATGCTGGAGAGGATGTGGGGAAAAAGGGACACTAATCCACTGTTGGTGGGAATGCAAACTGGTGAAGCCACTATGGAAGTCAGTCTGGAGATTCCTCAGAAACATGAATATAACCCTACCATTCAACCCAGCCATCCCACTCCTTGGAATTTACCCAAAGGAAATTAAATTGGCAAACAAAAAAGCCGTCTGCACAGCAATGTTTATTGCGGCTCAATTCACAATAGCTAAGACTTGGAACCAACCCAAATGCCCTTCAACAGTAGACTGGATTAGGAAATTATGGGACATGTACTCTACAGAATACTATACAGCAGTCAAAAACAATGAAATCCGGTCACTTGCAACAAAATGGAGGAATCTGGAAAACATCATGCTGAGTGAATTAAGTCAGTCCCAAAGAGACAAATATCATTTGTTTCCCTTGATTGGCGATGACTAACTGAGCACCAAAGGGGAAACCTGTAGAAGTGAAATGGACACTATGAGAAACAGTGACTCGATCAGCTCTTGTGCTGACTGTTGTTGTACAATGTAATACTTTATCCATGGTAGTATTTTTTTTTTCTTTATCCTAGTACTAGTGGTTGAACTCTGTAATTAACAAACAATTATTCTTAGGTGTTTAAATTTTAACTGAAAAGTGATCTCTGTGAAATATAAGAGTGGGAATAAGAGAGGGAGGAGATGTAAAATTTGGGACATGCTCAATCAGAACGGCCCCAAATGATGGAGTTAGAATTGTGCCAGGGGTTTCCAATACAATCCCATCAAGGTGGCATGTACCAAGGCCATCTCATTAGTCCAAGTGATCAATTTTAGCTCACAATTGATCACACTGATAGGTCTAAGAGTCAAAGGGATCACACAAACAAGACTAGTGTCTGCTAATACTAACTGATAGAATGAAAATGGGAGAGAATGATCCAACATGGGAAGCAGGATACACAGCAGACTCATAGAATGGCAGATGTCCTAAATAGCACTCTGGCCTCAGAATCAGCCCTTAAGGCATTCGGATCTGGCTCAAGAGCCCATGAGAATATTTTAGGCATGGAAAGCTAAGACACTCTGGAAAAAACAGAAGACCTAAATGAAAGATCTCTGCGAGTGAGATCCCAGTGGAAAGAACGGGGCCATCAAAGAAGGAGGTACCTTTCTCTGAAGGGAGGAGGGAACTTCCACTTTGACTATGGCCCTGTGGGAATAAGATCGAAGTCGGCGAACCCTAAAGGCTTCCATAGCCTCGGCAACTCATGACCAGAGCCTAGGGAGATTACTGACGCCATAAACAAGAGTGTCAAATTGTTAAATCAACATCAGGAGTCACTGTGTACCTACGTCTCATGAGGGATCTGTCCTTAATGTGTTATCCAATGTGAAGTGATGCTATTACTAGTACTGAAACAGTATTTTTACACTTTGTGTTTCTGAGAGGGTGCAAACTGATTAAATCCTTACATAGTATGTACTGAATCGATCTTCTTTATATAAAGATAATTGCAAATGATTAAAAAATCTTGGTGTTAAACTGGAAATTGCATAGACAATTAATCAATTTTTAAAAAAAAAAATCATGTAGGATCTCTGTCCTTAATGTGCTGTACATTGTGAATTAATACTATAACTAGTACTCCAACAGTATTATCATTTTGTGTCTCTATGCGAGGGCAAACCGTTGAAATCTTTACGTAATATGTACTAAATTGATCTTCTGTGTATAAAGAGAATTGAAAATGAATCTTGATGTGAACAGAAGGGGAGAGGGAGCGGGAAAGGGGAGGGTGGGGGGAGGGAGGGAAGTTGTGTGGGGGGGGAGCCATTGTGGTCCATGAGCTGTTCTTTGGAAATTTATATTCATTAAATAAAAGCTTTATAAAATAAATTAAAAAAAAAATAAATAAAAAAAAAAAAAAGAGATAATTAAGTCTTTGAAAAATATGTTGAGGTCCATTGAACGACATTTAGGCTTTGAGCGCTTTACCCATCTTTTCCATAAAAAATAACTTAAACCTAAACAATATGTGGGTAAGCCAACTATTACTCATCTGAATAAAATTATGAGATCAAGTGAGAAATGAGGGATTCCCAACGGTAATGAAAGTCCCCAAGATATGAGCTAGATCATTGATCATGACAGTCAAATCCCAAACACACCATCCTTCACCTTAATGACCTTGCATATAAAGATCAAAGAAAGTGTCAAAGTAAACGTTTAAAAATGGAGGTTAAAACCCCATGGGAACCTAAAATTTGGTATTTCCTGTCATTTTTTTCCCTACAAAAAAGAGGTCTGATGTAAATTCTTTGTCTCAACAGTCTAACCACAACTGCCAGTTTTCTCAGTTGGTTTACTGAAAAAAATTATTGGGACATGTGGCATATTAGGTTATTAGTGAAATCAAAGGATTCCATGAGGGATCACGTTTATGTGATAGGCTTTTATAGATAGGGAATGGACCAAAATAGGGGGTGACATATGTTTGCAAAGACAGCTGTAAATAGACTAACCGTATATGTCATACAAATGTAATTCAATGTGCAATTAGGGTGTTGCCTATTATATACAACAGAAACTGTGCTAGAAATAGCAAATATAGAGCAAATTTCAAGAAATAGCTGGTCTTGCGTCTTATCAAGATTAAAAGTTACAGAGAAGAAACATAGAAAAGCGGAAAGGCCGGCGCTGCAGCTCAATAGGCTAATCCTCTACCTGCGGCGCTGGCACACCGGGTTCTAGTCCCGGTTGGGGCGCCGGATTCTGTCCCGGTTGCTCCTCTTCCAGGCCAGCTCTCTGCTGTGGCCAGGGAGTGCAGTGGAGGATGGCCCAGGTCCTTGGGACCTGCACCAATGGGAGACCAGGAGAAGCACCTGGCTCCTTGCTTTGGATCAGCACGGTGTGCTGGCCACAGCACACCAGCCACAGCGGCCATTGAGGGGTGAACCAACAGAAAAGGAAGACCTTTCTGTCTCTCTCACTGTCCACTCTGCCTGTCAAAAAAAAAGTGCAAAGGACTCTGAAAACATACAATACAGAATTTGTGGATGTGTGTAGTTTGTGGATAGTCAAGGAACGTTTTCGCTGAAGAAGTGTGAATTAAGTTGACAAATGAATAAAAATAGACTACCTGGAGGCAATACAAAATGGCAACTCAGTAAAATGCTCATCTTCCTACAGAGACAACAATTTAAACAGCTATTCATGCACCAAACCACCTTCATAAGAGCTAAGGAAGCTAGAGGAGAGACTCCAGTGCCTGGTTTTAGTACGATAATAAGAGAAAGTATTGAAGAAGTCAGAAAGGAGACTGCTTCCTTAGTTCCAAAAAATGTGGTTGAAGAGAGACTCCATTCCTACAACTTGAGGGAAGGAAAGTGAATTATTCCCAGAATTTAGATTTGAAAATTAGTACTAGGACTACTACGGTGAAATACAATGCTGGATATGGCCCCAAAAGCCACTACTTCAGGCCAGTTCCTGCAGACTAAGCTTCAGAATCCCAAGCCAGGTAGCCAAAGGATTGCCTCCACCATTACTATCCCAATCTGACTCTAGCCTATTGGAAGTACAAGAAAGTGAGCACAGGACTTGGCCTTGACAATCAGCCTAGGACAACTGTGGTAAGACACAGCAGCAGAAAAAGCCAGAAAGGCTCCTATTCCAAGCTTAGTACTTGCAGGTGGAGACTCTAGACCTGACCCATCATAAGGCAGAGACCTGATGGAATAGACAGTGTCAGCCTGCCTTACCATCAGACATACATGGGACTGGTGTACATTTACAAGATAGTGCAAGACCCTGTGCTTGCAAGATTTAGATCTAACTCAGTTTAGTGTCAGCCTAGGTAACCAAGAAGCTGCCTTCATCACCCTTCCAACTCTGGGCAGAAGCAAAGAACAAGACTCCAGCCCCTGAAGTGAGACGTGGAAGTGAGTACAGGTCTATATCTTGTAACTCAGTGATGGGCTGTTAAAAACCCACACTGAGAAGATTTCAATGGCCTCTGTCCCCAGGCCAGAGACTCTAGACTTGCCCTGGTGGTAAATGGAGACCTGGGACCCTTGCCGATTGGACTTAATATCTCAACCAGCAGCATTTGTGGCTCGTTTCACCAGCCTCAGACCATAAGTCTACATTAGTAACAGGTGGCCAGTAGAAGCACAGGACTTGGCTGTACCCCTGTGCTGTTTTGATTTTAATGGACAGTGTTGCTTTGAGTTTGATGGGCTGTGTGATCTACCATTTTAGATTTCGAGCTTGTACTCATATGATTGCCCACTCTATTCTTTCCTTAGTGCTAGGTAGCCTAATATGGAGACTATATTGTCTTCTAGTAATAAGAAATGGTAGATGAGTGAAAATACATTTCATAGGAACCTGTTGCTGGCAGCACAGAGATCTCCCTGCCCCTGCCAGACTTTGGGCTCTAGTTACTAAAACTCAACCATGTCCCCAGGTGCTCTTCTGGGACTCCAGGCTGGCACACCCATGACCTCAGCCACATCAAACTGAGGGTTAGTGCAACCAAAATTCTGGCCCCACCCCAATGGCTGCTATCAAGATACATGCACCTCTGTTGAGACTGAGAGAAGTGTCCACACCTCCACTGCTGCTTCCATTGATTAAAGAAGAATTTATAGGGAGACTACATTATAGTACCCAACTGTAATGAAAGCTAAAGGAGCCTAATAAACTAAAACCCAAAAATCTTACAGAAAAAGCCATTTATCAAAAAAGTCACCCTTTGAAAATATTATAGACGTTGATTCTTCAGACGCAAAAAGATTAATATAGGGCCTCAAGAAGTATGAAAAAGCAAGGAAATGTGATAACCCCGAAAGACATGATGACAGTAACAGACTACAAAGAAAAAAGGCTGGTCAAATTTCTGATAAAGAATTCAAGGGAACAATTGTAAGAATATTCAAAGATATACAAGAGAATACAGTTTAATGAAATTAGAAAAATAATGAATAATACAAATGAGTAATTTGACAAAGAGATAGAGATTTTGAAACACAACCTAATAGAAATATTGGAAATGAAGAACTCAGTAAGTCAAATATAGATAGTTGAAAGCTTAAACAGACTAGATCATGCAGAAAGAAGATACTCTTATCTTGAAACAGATCTTTTGAGATCTCTTGATCAGACAATGGCATAATAACTGAAAACTTCACCCATCTTGTGAAATAATGGATATTCAACACAAGCTGTCTATAGAATCCTAAAGAAGCATGACCAAAAACGATGCTCAGTGCAACATGTATAGTCCAACTATCCAAAGTATGACACCACGAGAATTCTAAAACTCGTAAGAGAAAGGTTTTAAGTAATATTTAAATGAACTGCATTAGAGTAACAGAAGAATTCTCAGCAAAAGCCTTAACAGGCCAAAAGGGAATGGAATGGCATATTCTAAAGTCTGAAAGGGAAAACAAATAAACAAAACAAATAAACCCTTCCAACCAAGAATACTAAACCCAGCAAAGCTATTTTTTTTTTTGACAGTCAGAGTTAGAAAGTGAGAGAGAGAGAGAGAGAGAGAGAGAGAGAGAGAGAGAGAGAGAGAGAAAGGTCTTTCTTTTCCATTGGTTCATCACCCAAATGGCTGCTACAGCCAGCAGGCTGCACCAATATGAAGCTAGGAGCCAGGTGTTTCCTCCTGGTCTCCAATGCTGGTGCAGGGCCCAAGCACTTGGGCCATCCTCCACTGCACTCCTGGGACACAGCAGAGAGCTGGACTGGAGGAGGAGCAACCGGGACAGAATCTGGTGCCCCGACCCAGACTAGAACCCGGTGTGCTGGTGCCTCAGGCAGAGGATTAGCCAAGTAAGCTGCGGCGCTGGCCAAAGCTATCTTTCATAAATGAAGAAGAAATAAAAAATTTCCAGGACAATCAAAATCTGGCTTTCTATAAGATGCTTAAGGAAGTCCTCCTACTTCTACAGGCAAAGGAAAGATACCCACTATCATGAAAATACATACAAGTAAACTCACAAGAAGAGCAGATATATAAAATAGAAATAAAAAAGAATTAAATTTATCAATACAGGAAATCACTAAAGCACGAATAAGAGCAACAATAAAGGAAGAAAAGACAAATGTGTATTGAAAAACTAACAAAAGGTAATTAACAAATCGCAGCAGTCTTTACTTACCAATAAAAGACCTGAATATAAATGGACTAAATGCTCCAAATCAAAGCTGTAGATAGGTAAATAGGTTTAAAAAGCAAAACAAAAAACAAAAAAATCAAAGCCCAATGATATGCTGCCAACAAAAACTCAGTTTTCAATAAAGACACCAATAAGCTGAAAGTGAAGGTATGGAAAAGGAATTTATAAGCAAATGAAAACCATAAGCAAACAGGAATAGCTATACTCATATTCATGGATTTTGAAGTTTTGTACAAAAATAAACTTATTTTTTAATCTCATTCTCCATGACGTTTAAAAAAAAAAAACATTGTTATGTCAGCCAAAACAGATTTAAAGACAAAAATTATAAAAATAAACAAAGTCACCATGTAATGATAAGAGGTCAATTGAACAGGAAATAAAATGACTATAAACTTATATACACCTAATTCCAGAGTACCCTGCATTATATTTGTTTGAAATAAGCATTAGATCTAAAGGGAGAGATAAGTTCAATTACAATAATCATGGGAAATTTCAACACTCCATTTTCAGCAATGGACAGATCACCCAGACAAAAATTATCAACAAAGAAACATCACAGTTAAATTATATTATGCTTCATGGGGGTCTACAGAACATTTCATCGAATAGCTCCAGAATATATATTTTTTATCAGTACATAAAACATTATCCATAACACAGCCTCAATTAAGCCACAAAATGTCTTAATAAATTAAAAAGCATCAAAATCAATTCAGATACCTTTTTCATTATAATGGAAGAAAGTCAGAAATCATTAACAAAAGAAACTCTAGGACTTATACAAATACATTGAGACTTAATTCATGCTTCTGAATAACCAATGTCATTAAACAAATAAAAAAGAAATTTATAAATGTTATGAAACAAATAAAAATGCAAACACAATAACCCAAAACTTATGGATTATAGCATAAGCCTAGAAGGCAGTTTACAGCAATAAGCTCCTGCATCAAAAAAGAAAAGAAAAAAATGTTAAACAATCCAAGATACATCTCAAAGATGTGGAAAAGTAAAAACAAACCAAAGTTAGTAGAAGTAAAAAAATGATGCAAATTAGAGCAAAAATAAATAAAATAGGTTTAAAAATTACAAGATAATGAAAAATGTTCATGTTTTGAAAAAATACATTCATTAATAATCCAATAAAAATGAGAAACCAAAGAAATAATATTAAACATTTATAAGGATAAGAACTAATACAACAGAAATACAAAGAATCATTTGATGTTATTCTGAACAATTTAATGCCAACAAACTGGAAGCAATGGATGAATCATGTAACTTGGAAAAATTGAACCATGAAGATATAAAAACCCTGAAAAGAAGAATAAAGAATACTGAGTCTGAATCTGTAATAAAAATTTTTCCAACAAAGAAAAGCCCATGACAAGGCTGCTTAAGTTCTGAAATTCACCATGGTATGAATTAAAACATTTTTCAAACTATTTCAAAAAACTGAAAAAGAAAGAACGCTTCCAAATTAATTTAATAATGCCAGCATTAATGTACCAAAATCAAACAAGGCCATACTGAAAACAAAACAAAACAAAAAAAACTAATCTTCCTGATGAAAATAGATTTAAAAATTCTAAACAAAAGTAGCAAATCATGTCTAATAGCACATCATAAAGATCATTCACCATATTCAAGTGGGATTTATCCAAGGGATGAAGAGAAGGTTTAACATATGCAAATCAATTAATGTAACACAACATAGAAACAGAATGAAAGCTATAAATCACACAAGTATGATCATTACAATAAACTCAGAAAAAGTATTTTATAAAATTCAACATTCATTCATGATAAAGATCCTGAACAAATTAAGTATTGAAAGATAATAAACATTAAATATGACAAAGCCACTGGCAACATCATACCAGGTGGAGAAATGCTGAAAACATTTCCTCTAAGATCTGAAATTAGATAAAGTTGTCCACTCTCGTGGATTTTATTTAATATTTTACTGGAATCTTTAAAAAATAATTTAAAGAATATTCTCTCTCTCCTCACCCCCCTAAAACTTATATGAGGTATATGAGGTTATCACATGGAGATTAGCAGCTCATGTAAGGGATGGTGATGACTTGAATTAAACTAATAACAGGAGAGATAAAATGAAAACACAACATCCAATAAATATTTAAAAGTCTAAAATTGACTGATTATGTAAAGGTGGTGAGAGAGAAAGATAAGTCATTGTAGTTAGCATGATCAAATGTCAAATGGCAGGGCCAACCCCTGAGATGGAAAACATTGGAGGGGCATTATCAATGAAAAAAACATAAACTCACATTTGAAGATTTTGTTTTTAAGGTTTATTTATTTGTTTTCATCTGCTTGAAACGAAGGATAAGAGAGCAAGTGAGAGAGATGTCGTACATCTGCTGGTTCACTCTCCAGATGCCTGCAAAAGCCAGGGCTGGGCTGGGTAGAAACTTCACCTGGATTTCCTACATGTGTGGCAGGGGACTAGGCAGTTCAATCTTCATTTACTGCCTCCCAGAATACGTTATTAGAAAGCTGGATTGGAAGCACAGTAGCTGAGACTCAAATTGGCATACTGATATGGAATACAAGTGTCTATAGCAGTGGCTTAATTAACTATGCCGGAACAATTGCCTTGTGAGACATCAACATCAAAATGTTGGTAAGGCATTCAATATGCAGGTCAGGTGTTTTGATAGAACATAGAAATTTGAAGTAGTTGGTAAGTAAATGATAACTAATTCACAGAAATAAATGAGACCACATTGGAAGAAGATTTAGAATATGAGTACTGAACATCTCAGTTGTAGGGAGGATACAGCTTGTATACATGACTAAATGGCATATTAGTGTACCCGGTCTTTGGCCCCAAAATAAATTTTATGTTCTGGAAAATACCCAAATACTATAGATGCTACTTTATCAACTATGAACATCAAGGTCTTACCTTCTTCTTTCATCACATGGTCACATGATGCTTCCCATTCCATAATTATCTCTTTTTTTTTTGGCTATTATTACCTTTCATCATCACTAAGGGAGAAGATATTTACTTTCTTTCTTTGACAGGCAGAGTGGACAGTGAGAGAGAGAGACAGAGAGAAAGGTCTTCCATTGCCGTTGGTTCACCCTCTAATTGCTGCCGCGTGTGGCGCACCACGATGATCTGAAGGCAGGAGCCAGGTGCTTCTCCTGGTCTCCCATGAGTGCAGGGCCCAAGCACTTGGGCCATCCTCCACTGCACTTCTGGGCCACAGCAGAGAGCTGGCCTGGAAGAGGGGCAACCGGGACAGAATCCGGTGCCCCGACCAGAACTAGAACCCTGTGTGCTGGCGCCACTAGGCGGAGGATTAGCCTATTGAGTCAGGCGCCGGCCAAGGATATTTACTTTCTCTCATTATTGTTCTCATACACGATCTAAAACAGGAAGCAAACATACCTCAATAAAAGTAGAGGAAAAGTCATATTTCCTTTTCCTTTTCACTTCCAAATTCATGTGTTTTTTTGTTCCTTGACACTTTTTAGAATTCTCTATTTTAGATGAAGTCTTTTAAAATGAGACAAGAAACTTGCCCAGAACACATAGCTAATCTAAATAGCTCTTTTTAATACAACAAGCTGCCATGTCATTATGCTGGCTGATAAGAAAATAAATTGTACTCAGTCATCATGGAGATGGAAGATCTTTTCTAAAAGAAAAATAAACCAATTGAGCTTATGGGTCATGATTTTCTACAGGGATTTAGAAGAAGACATGATAATCTATTGAATGATGCATTCACTATGCTAAAGCCTGATATTTGCCACTCAATGACAGAGTTAGAATTCCAGTTTTTCCAGAGATTGGAGACAAAAATCAGTGTGTTGTTCTGAGGCAGAATTATACTTGTAAATATGAAATTGCAAAATCTTCCCTGTTAATCAGCAGGAATGTAGAGTTTCTCACAAAGTAATGAGAATGAATCCTCTGCAAAACAACAGTTATATTTGTCCTCCCTTTGGGCTATATGTTTGATTTCCCTAGCTTTTCAGAAAATAGCTATAATAGCCATGGACTTCTTTGGGCATCCTTTAGTCATTATAATGGCTATGTCAATTAGAAAGTATAAAGCGATCCCTTCATGACTCCAAAACAGACCTAGTGCCTCATAAATGTCATGAAGTTTCTAGTTCCATAGTAGACTACTCAAAATACCAAATACCAGGTAACCAAAAAAAATCATATATTTGATACTATGAGCTATTACAAAACATACAATAACTGCTGGCTTCCAGAAATATATAACTTATTGATAGCTCAAGACAGTTTTACATGTCAAAAAATAGGTACAAAGGGCAATTAAGCTTATGTATTCAAGACACAGCAGTTAGTAGGGGCACAGAGGAGGAGAGTTTTTTTTTTTTTAATTTTATTTAAGGTATATAAATTTCATGTTTTTCATGTATTTCATGTATATGGATTCAGGAATAGTTCCTACCCTACCTTCCTTCCTGCCTACACTCCCACACTTCTTCCTTCTCCCTCTCCTATTCCCAGTCTTAATTTTTACAATCTATTTTCAGTTTACTTTATACTCATAAGATTAACCCTACACTAAGTAAAGAGTTCAACAAAGAGTATGAAAAAAAAATAAAAACCACTGTTCTTCAACAGTCAAGACAAGGGCTTCAAACAGTCATCAAATCTCAAAATGTTGATTTCACTCCTATACATTACCTTTTAGGTACTCTATTATCACAGATCAGGGAAAACTGTGTAGGTGTGTACTTTATAATTATGAATATGTCAAAAGACAGGGTTAGGGAACATATGTATTTCCAATATGATTAGGAAAATACAATGTGGTTTTGATATTATAGAAGGCAGGAGGGCAGGCATTGTATTGCAAAAGGTTAAGCTGCTGCTTGGGATGCCCACATCCTAAATCTATCTGAGTGCTAATGCATGACCTGGTCACTTCACTTTTGACTAGCCCCTTGCTAATGTGCCTGGGAGGTAGCAGGTAATGACTCAACTACTTGAGTCCCTGCCACCCATGTGGGAGACCTGGATGGAGTTCCTGGCTCCTGGCCCAGTCGCAGCTGTTACAGTTATTTCGATAGTTAACCAGCCAATTGAAGACCTCTCTCTCTCTCCTGCTCTCTACATTTCAAACAAATATCAAGCAAAGAAGGCAGAGAGTAAATCTCTCTGTGTGTAGCAAAAAGTACTGGATTTTAAGGCTAGAAGGTCAATTGTCAGTCACTAGTTATTATTATTCCTACAACTGTATGACCATGTCTCAGAATCTTTTCTATCATCTACAATAAGCAAGGAACAACCACTTTCCATTGACTACAAAGTGTTAAATCTATGAAGCTTACAAAATATTTTGATTAAAGTATTAAAAAATGTCAGGCTCCTCTATTTCCAACTTCTTCCTTGTGGCAGTGAATTCTGGTACTCAAATAGACAAAAACATAGCCTAACATAATATATACTAACATGTTTCTAGAAACATTTCAAATTAATGACAACCTAGAAAAATAACAAACTTCTTTTAAAAAACATATTAAACATAACAATACCATAAAGTGATTTAAAAAAAATATACAAGAATCATACTATGACTCACTTGGGACAAACAAACAGTGTAGCAGTTTTGGTGTATACGAATGAATGAAGATGGCAATTACGGGAAAAATAAATCACCATAAGGCTACATGAGGACAACTGAAGCCTAACTAAGGAAACAGGCAAGAAAAAGTCAGCAGAGGGCAAAACTGGCTCACCTCTACCTACAAAACAGAAACAGCTTCAGTAGAATTGAGAGCTCCCTCAAAGCATCAATCACTTCCAACTGGGAATCCCTATGGACACATGGTCATTAAAGTACCCAGCCATCCTGGTGGCTTCTTTCAGAACCCCTTCCTGTGCCAGTCAGCCATCTGCCCAAAAATCAAATGGAACACAAGTTTAGAGCAAAACCAGCCAGAGACAAGGTTACTTTGTCCTTAATTTTTTTGAAGGACATGTTTTCTACCTTTCTATTTTGCATATATATAAAATGATTAAAGGGTATATGTATTGCCTTGCTGTTACTTATATTTATGAGAAAATGTATTTATTTATTCACTTATTTATTTTGACAGGCATAGTGGACAGTGAGAGAGAGAGAGAGAGACAGAGAGGAAGGTCTTCCTTTCTCTGTTGGTTCACCCTGCAATGGTCACTGCGGCCGGCGCACTGCGCTGATCCAAAGCCAGGAGTCAGGTGCTTCTCCTGGTCTCCCGTGTGGGTGCAGGGCCCAAGGTCTTGGGCCGTCCTCCACTGCACTCCCAGGCCACAGCAGAGAGCTGGACCGGAAGAGGGGCAACCAGGACAGAATCCGGCGCTCTAGAACCTGGTGTGCGGGCACAGCAGGCAGAGAATTAGCCTATTGAGCCGCGGTGCCAGCCTAGAAAATTTACTGAACAAATGAATGGTATTATATAAACTTTATCTCCTGTGTAAAAGCAAAACATTCAAGAAGCTTAGGACATGGGCAAAGATCAAATTTTAAGTTTAACCTTCTTGTGTATAGTATTTAAGAGTGTTCAGAATGTTTGATGTACTCCTATTGGTTGACTGTGAGGATAGTACACATAAAAATTCCATATGGTTCAAACTCCTTTAATAATTTACTATCTTTGGATTTGCAATGTGAAATAATTAAATAAATGAATCATTTACCCATATATTCAGCAAACATTTGCTGAGCATCTACCATTAAGCAAAGCACATTCTAGTACTAGAGTTACAAAGATATAAAAATCTAATGGAGTTTACATTTTGTTAAGCCAGATGTAATGATATATAATAGTATGAGGAATGTAACAACACTTTAAAAATAAAAGTGTAACACACTTGAAGTATAGAATTTGTCACCCTATCTTACATCTAACCTAGTAGTGTTAGGGAATAAGTTGAGGACAACAAAAATCAGAAAGTGTCTGTTGGTCAGATGTGGACATGAATGTGCCAGAACTGACCTTTTCCTTGACATTTGCAAAGTCTGCTATTATCTCCTCTTGACAATAGGTGTAAGACTTGGTTTTGAAAATAATCTAAGATGCATCTTTAGAAACTCAGATAAAATGAATACTTATTCATTTCAGAAACCTTTAGCACTTCATTTTTTTCTAACAAAAAATCCAGTTAAGGGTATTAAAAGAAAATAGTTCAATTTTTTCTTATCTTGCTTTTTGGAATATGAAATCATTTCTAACAATAATTTGCAGGTATACTTTCAGATTTTTGTATATCATTTTTTTCTGGAGGATCTTGTTTGAAGACACTATTTCAATAAAAATAAAGATAAAAGGTGTGATGGTAGGATTTTTTTTAATAAACAGTTCTTGGTTTATGTTTTTAATTTCTTATTTTATTTGAAAGGCAGAGTGACAGAGAGAAGCAGAGAGAAAGAGAGAGATCTTTCATACTCTGAATCACCCTCCAAGTGCCCACAACAGCCAGGCTGGCCCAGGCTAACGCCAGGAGCTGGAACTCAAAGTATCCCACATTGGTGGCAGGGACCAAAGTACTTAGGCCACGGCCTGCACATCAGCAGAAATCTGGAATTGAAAGAAGGAACCCAGACTCAAACAAGGAATTCTGACATGGGAAACAGCTGTCCCACATGCTGACTCAATGACTGTACTCTAACCGTGAAGCTAGGCGTTTCAAATTTTACATTGAATAGATTTAGTTATACTGGACTCTTTAATACTTTTGTTTAAAGAAAAGTCCTGATTTAAGGATAGGCATTTCACTTAGCAATTAAGATGCTGGGCTCAAATTCCACACTGGAATACCTGGGTTCACTACCTAGGTTGGACCCCTGACCCCAGTAGCCTGAGAATGCAAACCCTAAGATGCAGAGGTTGATGGCTTAGGCAGCTGGTTCCTGCCACCTTTATGGAATACCTGGACTGAATTCCTGGTTCATGCCTTCAGTCTGGTCCAACGCTTGCCATTATAGGCATTTGAGGAATGAACCAGTGGATGAGAACTCTCTGCTTTCTGTGTATCTGTTTTTCTCTAGGTGTATCTCTGTCACTTAAATAAATAAGTTGAAAATAAATAAACAAGTAAATAAAATACTCATCTGGGAAACTTATGTAAAACATACAATAATGTCAGATGGAATCCAACTCAGAAACTATATTTTTATTTTTGGAATGGATGAAAATTGAATATATATTATTTTAACTTTCTTTTTTAACCTAAAGTGAGATGAATGGAAACTAGAGTCTCCCAAAATAGATCAGTATGTGATGATAAATCTCAAATCCTTAATTAACTGACAGGTGTACAATTTGGTTGCTATTTCTGTTACTTTTCTCCATTATTTCTCCCATCCCCTGTGGTTTGAAAATTTTGCCTTTCTATAGTTCTTTCCTGCCATCCCTTCACCATACTTGGATACTTTATTATAAAAAGAAATTCACCATCTGCAAGTGATTAGATCCTTTATGAAAAATAAAGTAACCATTTTATATTTCACCTCAGTCCAGAATATTTTCTTTAAATCTTTCTTTATTATAGATGCTGTGTTCTGTGAATGGGGCAACACTCACTCCCACAATATAGCTGGGCAATAAAATAAATGTTACTAATATTCATTTTTCTTACTTTGGTGACTTTCCACTTTTGTAGCTGGAAACATTTAGGAAAACAGGTATTCATAAGTCCACCTAACTCATCTTCTTAAGGGCAGCTTATTCATAGAAAGAAAAGGGGTACAATAAGACAAATGTATTTCCTGAATTTCTCTTTGCCAAATATTCCTCTCTTCTCAAGCTGAAATTAAATAAGGGATATCATAGCCTGATCATTGACTTGAGTCTGATGTAGATTGTTAGAACTGAAGATAAATAACCTTTCTAAATGGCAAATCTAATTTAGTCATCCCAAAACACGGTTTACAATTCAAGAGCCCCAGCACTTCTTAATGGGGGTACTACTGACATTTTGGGCAGAAAATCATGTATGATTGCCTCATAACCTTGCTGAACGCTTAGCATCTACTGGCTTCCTCTCACTGAAAGTGAATAGCTTTCCCCAGTCATCAGAACAAACAGAGCATAACAAACATCTCTAAAAAGCACAGTGGTGATGGTATTATCCCTGAGTATAAACTCCTGTGCAAGACAGACTGTGATCTAGTGATGGTGCCTGATAGAGAGATCAGGAAGGCAGAAGTAAGAAGTAATAAAGTAAGTGCCAATTCCTGCAGGCCTATACTTCTAATGGCTTTTAATGTGATCTTGGATAAGGATAGCCTAAAATGCTGTCCAGGATTGCTAAAAGTTTCCAAAACTCACACAAACTCTATGTTTTATTTCTTTAAAGTTACATTTGCAAAAATGTATTTAAAAATACACACATGACTGAGTTAAATGAACTGTTCTCTATCCCAGGGGACTGTAATAATAATAATGAAAACAACCACAACAAACACATTCTAATCTAATAACAATGAACTCTTCTCCTACCAGCCTGAAAGTGTCCACCAGTTGGGAGATCCCCACCACTGGATGACAAAAAGTTTTAATGAGCATAATTAAATCTATACTCCAAAGTGAGAATTATATACAGAATTTTTAAAATAGGCATTTATTGCTCATGTATCAGCCTCCATTCTTCCAATTCTTATTAACTACTAATGATATCCCTTAACCTGTATGATTAGAAGAAAACTACCAGTCCAAATACTTGACTCAACCCATCAGTGCTAAGATGATTATTTCTAACTTCAAATACTTGGATAAATCACAGCTTATTCAAAATATAATGAATTGAAAAGACTGAGTTTTTCCCATTGAGCTTCTTCTTTTGCTTCTTTTATTATGCTCAGCAGCATGCGAGCAGCAATGAAGTGATGTAAAACTGATCTGTGTCTCCAAAATGAATGCTGTGTATCTTCATGCTAGAGTATCTGTGTTCTCTAGGTTCTCTGTAAGTCCTTTGGGCAGAAAATTTTAAGTTAACAGAAACAAGAGCACCATGAGACAACTTCTATGAAAACATGTATTTCTCTGGCCCTTCTAATTATATATATAATTTTATTTACCTAATATAGTCATCTTATATTCATAACAATGACATTTATAGGATCACAAACTATTCATACACAAGATACTCAGAATGATTTGTTCCACCCAAAATCAAAATACAAACCAGATTAAAATACAAACATTCTTACTTTTCAGAGGAAAGTTAATATTATTATACACAATTTTTGAAGAAAAGGCTAATTTCAAGTGAAGCTATGGTCTGATATTAGTCATCGATATAAGTTAAGAATTTTTTTAAGATTGGACTACATTATCTTTAGCCTCTCCAGTCTAAAATTGATGGGTTTGCCTCAAAATTTAAAAAAATGCAAAATCCCTAAGGTCTCTGAGCAATCATTAGTTATAATTTATAAGCAGAATGTTAAAATATAAATGATACTTAGATTGAAGAAAAAGAAATTTAAATTTTTTAAAAATTATGCATAAGCATCTTCAGAGTTATGCAAGCATTTTAACTTTAAAGTCCTAAGGAAACTCAAAATCAGTGTAGAAATGGAAGGCCACTTAACATAACCATGATCAACAAATTTCTCTTCACACAACTAATTTCATATTAATTTTCAATAATAGTTTTTAAAATGCTCAATTGAAGGTGGATAATAAAGTCAGTACTGTTTTTACAAGACATTGTGATAATCTCAACCATCATTATTTACTAAATTGACACAGTAAAATGGAAAGCATATCTATTGGTGTTAAAAGGACCAGCACTATGGCAAAAGTTTTTGAAATAGTGGAGGGCGGCCGGCGCCATGGCTCAACAGGCTAATCCTCCGCCTTGCGGCGCCGGCACACCGGGTTCAGGTCCCAGTTGGGGTGCCGGATTCTGTCCCAGTTGCCCCTCTTCCAGGCCAGCTCTCTGCTGTGGCCCAGGAGTGCAGTGGAGGATGGCCCAGGTCCTTGGGCCCTGCACCCCATGGGAGACCAGGAAAAGCACCTGTCACCTGGCTCCTGCCATCAGATGAGCGTGGTGCGCCGGCCACAGCGCGCCGGCCATTGCGGCCATTGGAGGGTGAACCAATGGCAAAGGAAGACCTTTCTCTCTGTCTGTCTCTCACTGTCCACTCTGCCTGTCAAAAAATAAAAAAAAAAAAAAGAAATAGTGGAGGGAAAAAATTTTGTCTTAAATGACTTGAAAGGTTTTACAAGTATCAAAGAAACAATGTAACGAACTATATTTTTAAAGCATTGAAAGATATTCTAGCATGCACAAAAGCAAATAGTATGAAGGAAATACAGAAAAATGTTTGATAGCATGAACATCACAGTCAGACGGGCTCCACTTTATATACTGGTTCTCCACATTACTGGCTCTGAGATTTTGGGCAAAAAGTTCCATACAGTCTTGGTTTCCTTATTTGTAAAATGGAATTAAAAGCAATCTCATGGAAAGAATGTGCAGCGCAATACTTGCCCATCATAGTAATTCATTAAATACAGTTCCTTCTATTAGAAATGAAAGCCACCAGCATCATAACATCAACACTTTTAAGATACAATGTTCCAGGGAAAGATTTAAAGTTCCATTGAACAGAAATATTTCCAAGTCATCAGAAGGTGGAAAGTATAACCACTGACAGAATGACTTAATAGTATTCAGAAGAGACAGGAAATGATACTCCACTTGAAAATTCAAATCAACTCTGCAAATACTGACTGAGTGCCTACTATTCCTTAGGTATGGTGTTGGGTTCAAGAAACTGAAGGATTAAAACTAGAGTCTTCTTCCCGTGTGGCTTATGGTAAGGGAGATAAACCCACAAACACATAAATCCCTTCGAGGAGTTTCAAAGTTCGAGAGGCAACATTCTAACCAGGAAAGGTCAGGGAAGCACTGAATGATGTGTAAAACTGAAATACAAACTGAGGTTAGCTGCAAGTGTATAAAAGCTTTTTATCATTAGTTTTGTCAACTGCCTTTTGCCCTGATCCATATTTAAGGTGCTTCCTAGGAATACTTTGAAATTTCCTAGTCCTTCTGTAGCTTACATTTTATAATACAGGAACAATATGTATCTGTTGACTGACTAATTAAAAGACTAAATGAAAAGAGCCTTTTCTTTATTGTCTATCAATCCATTATGGCTGGAGAATTTAAGGGAACAAGAAAGATAGCTAAAGTTGTTTTTATTAAGGGAATGTTGTAGACCCTGTGCCTGCCTTAGAAAGCCCAATGGACAATGGCTATGCTGACTCTCAGACATCTTGTAGTCATAAATGATTTGGGCCAACCATAGTCATAACTTGTGACATGGTTCATATTTATATTTTCTATGTTATGCATTCTTTGTATACAATTAGAACATACTTAGTATAATGGAGAAGGATCCAAGCTACTTAATTTGCCAAGTACTTAAAACCTCAAGCAGTTTATAGAGAGGTGAAGATAATACAGGAAAAGTTAATAAGGAATGACTGACAAAAATATGCTTCTTTGTCTTCACATGCAACCATGATAAACATGGCTAAATTTCTAATGCAAAAGATTAAACATGATATTGCATAAATTTGGAATACATATTTCAAAATATAGCTTAGACAAAATTAATTTTTTAAAACCTATTCATCTTTAGGTGATCTCAAGCTTCTATCGAAAATAGTGCATGAACTCAGATTTTCATTCAGGTTTTAAAAAGGCCACACAATCCCAAGAATGCAACTAAACTGAAGAAAATAAATCTCCTGTAAGGAAGAAGTACTAATGTAGACTAGAAACTATACAGTCACTTTTTCTCTCAGTGTTTTCAGTTTTCTCTTTCAAAGTTAAATTCACTGTTTAGATTCTGCTATGAAAGACATACAAAATACCTTTGAAAAGATATGTAGGGGCCAGCGCTGTGGCAGAGCTGGTAAAGCTGCTATCTGCAATGCAGGCATCCCACATCCCTGGTTCAAGTCCTGGCTGTTCCATTTCAAATCCAGATCCCTGCCAATGCGCCTGGGAAAGCAGTGGATAATGGTCCAAGTGCTTGGGCCCATGTACCCACATTGGAGACCTGTAGGGAGCTCCTGGCTCCTGGCTTTGGATCAGCCCAGCTCCAGTGGTTGAGGTCATTTGGGAAGCAAATCAGTGAAAGAAAGATTCTCTCTCTCTTTCTCTAAGTATGCAGTTCAAAAATTTTTTTAAAAAAAAGAGATTGAAAAAGTACCATCTGCTCATGTTCAAATCTTGAAGGAAAATTGTAGAAGAAAAATTTTGTTAATCATAAAAATTGTTCTCCCAAGAAGTATACTGGAAATATCCAGATGTAGAGTTATAATTAAAAATGAAGGCAAAATAGCTTCCCTTAAAAGAAGTGAAACTATTAATTCCAATCTGCAGAGCTGATAATGAAAGTGAAAATGCTGGCATGTATAGATATTGAGAAGTGTTCGGATTTGAATTTCATCACTGACCATCTGGTTATATTCCAACTTAGACAGAAATTTTAAAATAGTAAAATATTCATTAAGAGCCTAAAAGCAGTTCATTACAATTGAGATAGTTCAATTAATTCTGTATCTTCTTTTGATGTGCATTATGTCAGCTATCATTGGTTAGATCATGCTAACACAAAAGTTTTAGGACAATTAAATGTTCAGTCCACTTAATCAGTATCAAGAAAACATCAAAATAGCATTTTCCCATTAAGCTAGGACAATAATAATACTTTACCAAGTACCACCCTTTGATCCTTACATATGATAAAACAAATCTCAAGCAGTTAAATTACTTGCCTGAGGTAGCAATTCTAAATATTGGTACAGCAGGAATTCAAATTCAGGTTTATCTGCTACCACATCCTTATATCTTTTTACAACAGCAGATTGTCTCCTTGGTCAACAGTCCCTCCCCTCCCTTGCAATTTCTTTTCTTTTCTTCTTCTTCTTTTTTTTTTTGATAAAGTCTTTATTGGGCTCAGACTATAAGTACATGGGTCTTGACGACCTCCATGAATTTGTTGATTTTTTTTCTCCATGTTCTTTTTGGCCTGTTTCCACAGCCTCATGAGCTGCCTTCTCTGCTGGTAATGGATCTTGGCCTTCTGCTTTCTCTTTTCCTCCAGTGTGCCTGTCACTGCCTGCTACTCCCAGACAACTTCATGAGGCTCATACCCCAGGTAGGTAAACTTTCTTGTAGGCTTCAGACACATGACCTTGAAGGATGTAGGAATCACCATCTGCTTTTTCTTGTCATAGGGTGGCAGGATCCCATCAAACACCTTGAGTCAGTCCCGGATACCTGGCCCTGCTTGGTCTTATGGGGCAAGATTCCTCACATGGTTCGTCAGAATATGTGGCTGGGGGCCTGAAAGTGGTAGGGGCCCTGGGAGGGGTTTGTGTTCATCTGCTTGGGATGGAAGGCCAGGTACTTCAACGAATTTCTGTAGAAATTGCCAGAAATGTTGATGGCCTTGCAGCACATGAACACCACCTTCTGGCCCAGCAGCACCTTCTTGGCTACGAGGGCAGCTAGGTGGCCCAAAAGATGGCTCCAGCCATCCAACGCCAGGACCTGCCCTCTGCCATCTTCGGCAGCCACCTGGGAAAGAAGCTCTATTTCAATTTCTTTAAACATGACCACTACATCTGTAGCAACTAGTATACATAATTACCTAACTGCACTTAACCAATTCAAAGTTTGCCCTATCAATCTAATATCTCAAAGGCTATTCTTGAGAGTTGAAGAAAGTTTTTCAGAAGTAGATATGAATAACAACAGAAACCATAATATGATAGTTCTCTCACTGATTCATACTTTGTCCTTCCAACGCTCCTGTGATAGCCACTACAGGAATTTTTTTGTGACAGTTAATTTAATATGTCAACCTGACTGGGCTAAATGATGACAAGATAGCTGGCAAAATATGATTTCTCAGTGTGTCTCTGAAGATGTTGTAGGGATACATTAGCATTCAAGTGAGTTGACTAAGAAGATCCATCCTTACCAATGTAGGAAAGCATCATCCAATCAATTCAGGATGTAAAAATGTAGACAAAAGGTGAATTCTTTTTTTTTTTTTTACTTTTTTATAACGCTTTTATTTAAAGAATATAAATTTCCAAAATACAGCTTATAGATTACAATGGCTTCCCCCCCCCATAACTTCCCTCCCACCCGCAACCCTCCCCTTTCCCACTCCCTCTCCCCTTGCATTCACATCAAGGTTCATTTTCAATTCTCTTTATATACAGAAGATCTGTTTAGTATATATTAAGTAAAGATTTCAACAGTTTGCCCTCACATAGCAACACAAAGTGAAACATACTGTTGGAGTATTAGTTATAGTATTAATTCACAATGTATAGCACATTAAGGACAGAGATCCTACATGATATATTTTTTAAATTGATTAATTTTCTATGCAATGTCCAATTTAACACCAAAATTTTTTTCATTTTTAATTATCTTTATATACAGAAGATTGATTCAGTATATACTAAGTAAAGATTTCATCAGTTTGCACCCACACAGAAACACAAAGTGTAAAATACTGTTTCAGTACTAGTTATAGCATTACTTCACATTGGACAACACATTAAGGACAGATCCCACATGAGACTTAAGTACACAGTGACTCCTGAATTTGATTTAACAATTTGACACTCTTGTTTATGGCGTCAGTAATCTCCCTAGGCTCTAGTCATGAGTTGCCGAGGCTATGGAAGCCTTTAGCTTCAATCTTATTCTGACAGGGTCATAGTCAAAGTGGAAGTTCTCTCCACCCTTCAGAGAAAGGTACCTCCTTCTTTGATGGCCCCATTCTTTCCACTGGGATCTCACTCACAGAGATCTTTCATTTAGGTCTTTTTTTTTTTTCCAGAGTGACTTGGCTTTCCATGCCTAAAATACTCTCATGGGCTCTTGAGCCAGATCCGAATGCCTTAAGGGCTGATTCTGAGGCCAGAGTGCTATTTAGGACATCTGCCATTCTATGAGTCTGCTGTGTATCTCGCTTCCCATGTTGGATCATTCTCTCGCTTTTTGATTCTATCAGTTAGTATTAGCAGACACTAGTCTTGTTTGTGTCATCCCTTTGACTCTTAGACCTATCAGTGTGATCAATTGTGAACAGAAATTGATCACGTTGACTAGTGAGATGGCCTTGGTACATGCCACCTTGATGGGATTGTATTGGAATTCCTTGGCATGATTCTAACTCCATCATTTGGGGCAAGTCCAACTGAGGATGTCCCAAATTGTACATCTCCTCCCTCTCTTATTCCCACTCTTATATTTCACAGGGATCACTTTTCAGTTAAAATTTAAACACCTAAGAATAATTGTTTGTTAATTACAGAGTTCAACCACTAGTAATAGAATAAAAAATACTAAAATGGATAAAGTATTACATGAATTCTTGATCCCTCTTTTTGAGCTGGGATAAACATCTGCCTCAGATACCAGAGCTCTTGTTTCTCTGCCTTCAGAATTGGAGATGTATAATAGCACCATCCATCCCTCTTTCTAGTTCTCAGGATTTGGAGTCAGACTAAATTATACCATTGACTTTTCCAGTGCAACCCGCAGACAGCAGATGGCTAGACTTTTTGACCTCCATAAGCATGTACATGTAAGCCAATTCTCATAAAAAATATTGAGAGGGAGAGTTCAATTGTAATTGTTTATCCTGATAATTCTGGCCAATAAACTCTTTCTCATGTTTTTGTTACTTTTAAAATTATTTTGCAATTCCAGGCAAAAAGAACCTTTTAATTTTAGATTTATCTCCTTATATCTTTCTCTAGAAAAAACAGTAGTAAGATTCTCCCTCCTTCACTCATTCTAGGGACATCAACTAATCATGGCTGGTTATGCTTTAACCAAAATCTTTCTGCCCTCACTGTGTTCACTGGGAGCAGAAATGGTAAGTAGCAAGGATGTGGGGCCTGCGTGGTGGTACAGCAAGTTAAAGACCTGGCCTGAAGCAGCGGTATCCCATGTGGGCACTGGTTCTAGTCCCAGCTACTCCTCTTCCGACCCAGCTCCCTGCTATGACCTGGGAAAGCAGTAGAAGATGGCCCAAGTCCTTGGGCCCCTGCATGAGAGACCTGGAAGAAGCTCCTGGCTCCTGGCTTCAGATTTGCGCAGCTCCAGCCGTTGTGGCCATTTGGGGATTGAACCAGCAGATGGAAAACCTCTCTCTCTGTCTCTACCTTACTCTCTAACTCTGTCTTTCAAATAAATAGAATAAATCTTTTTTAAAAATAAAGTAGCAAGGTTGTATCATTTGAATCTTCAGCTTTGAATCCAAGCACTTTCACTACAGCTATAAAGCTTCTGGGGTACATACAGATTTATTGTAAAAGATCAACACAATTGGATTATAATGTCTTCATTGGAAGAAGGAAGATAGTGATACATATGTTTTGTATTTTCTATCATTAGTTAAAACTTCAAAAATCTCAATGAAATTTGAAAGTTATCAGGAGAAAATCACTGAACACATTAAAATATCTGATATTCATCATGCAAATATTCAGATCTTTTCATGGGATCTAGCTATCATGACTTGTCACTGATAAAGGAACAAAGAAATTTAAAGATATGACCTAATCTCTATAGTTAGCTGAAAGAACAATTCTAACTCTATAATGTTCTGAAGTCCAAGTACCAGACACCAACAAAGAGAGGGAATACAATAAGAATGTGTTGGATGCCAACATTACTGAGGACTATAAAAATCTATGAAGGCATCATGGTGAAACTGGGACTTAAAATGAGCTATAAATTTGCAATATTAAAGAAAAAAGAGGAGATGATTGTCCCAGGATGGAGTAGGAAATTTTAGCATTGAAATTTTCAAAACATTAATTACCCATTATTAAAATTAAAAACCATTACTATAGAAAATAGGAAACACTGTAGCTAAGAAGAACAGCTGAAGGATATATAAGTCAGATTTGGTGAGAATCACCCACCATTGTCATTATTGGAGCACAGTAGGGCGGTTAAGTGATGATATAACAGTGATAAATTTTTTGCATTAATACAGTGGACTATAAGATAGGCCCTGTGCTATTTTCTCTAATTTTTGCAACTCAATAACTTAATAATAATTACTATCTCTTTTTAGAGATAAAGAATATAAAGCTTTGAGAGGATAAATAATGTGCCAATGACACAGATAAACCCTGAAGGCAGTATTGGAAAACTGTGAACAATGGAAGTCTTCTAAGGCGAAATTCCTAGTATCACTCATCATGCTGAGGGTTAACTGGGATGCTGGAGAAATGGAGTACATATATACCTCCTTTGCTTTATTTTATCCAGCCCTGACTCAGGTATGGATCTAACACTTACACAAGATTCTAACTTGCTATGAGGCCAATGAAGGAAGCCGCACATATTGTGATTCCCTCAAACAGTAAATTCTAATCTGGCCCTACACTTACAATTATTATTTTGAGATATATTATAATCAAATAATTAAGAATACTGAAATGGCATATTTGGATATTAATGCTATAGTAGATTGAATAAAGACTTTTATATAGCTACCTTTTAGGAGAATCTTTTTTGACAAATTAGTTGGCTGAAAACTTACAAAATCCACTTTATTTTCCAGATGAATATGGCAAAATGTTGACAATTAGGGAATCTAATTGAAGGGTATAAAGGATTGATTCAATTCTTCTTGAGTATTTATCTAAGCTTTTTTTAACCTAAAAATTTAAAAGAAAACTTTACAGCATTTTTGGGATGTTGAAAATGTGTTTAAGAGATTGTGGACACATAATAGTTCAATAATTTGTGGTTTTCTTCTCTTGTTCTTTAGAAAGAGTACAAAAGGTCCAAGTTACCACTCAGGCATCAGGCAAGTGATTAATTGCACTGAAGAGTGATCAGAATACTGCATTTTGGGGACACTGATTAGTCATATTCTTAAAGGAAGCAGAGTTTGCCATTTCTATGAATTTGATTAAGAAACGCACATTGTCAATGTTATAGCAATCTAGTGTGTGTGTTTTCTCCATGAAGGAGAAGGAATAAACCTTGTTCATCTCTTTCTCCCCTACCTTAGACATTTCTCCCCCAAGTCCTGAAAAGACATCCCATTATGGGTTTTCTTGTTAAGTCTAGTGTGGCCCCACCCCAATCCTACTGAAGCCACTGATAGGAAAAGGCAATGACAGCCAAATCTTGATAGATCTTCCCTTGCATAGTTTCACTGTGACCCCACAGGGGCTTTGCTGAAGGGCATTCTCAGAGCTGTCTGTCTTTTCCATCTGGGCTGCACACTGAGCTGAGAAGGTCAGGATCATGTTCTACGGGGAGTACACAAACGCCTGACTTTGGAGGTCAGTATGCATAGAGTGGCCAGCCATTCTCACAAGCATTCTGCACATGTCATGCTAGGGGACAAAGCAGCAGGTGTGCTGCCTGGAGGTCTCCTCCTGGAATGGTGGTTGCCTAGCAACAAGATCATGCTTCTCTCCTAACTCCTATTCTCTGGTCTTTGGTTTAGTCACTTTTGATCCTCACTTTCTCAGGATCCCAGAAAGTCTTGGTTCTCCAAACTTTGTAGAATATCATTATTTTAGCTACATGTTGGCAGTTTAGATTTAGATTTAATTTGGTGACTTACTCGCACTTTGTATACAGCAGCACAACCCTAGTGGTTTTAGGTATATTATATTTAAAATAATACATAGTAGGCTTTCATTTTTAACATATATACATATATTCCACATGTGTGTATTACAAAAAAGACTGAAAGAGTATACCACATTATAAAATAACAGTTTTCTCTTCATGGTAGGGATTTTAGGATTTCTAAATTATCTTTGATAAGTGTGACAATTTTGTAATAGATATTATTGGTGACTATGCACTAGAAGTTATTAATGATAGGAATTCTTTATCAAATTCTTTATATGTTATTTTAAAATAACTTATCCTAAATGAACAATGTATCTATTGATATATTTCCAGCAATATGTTTAAAAGAGTAGAGGAAATTTGCCTCTAACATAACATAAGGATCAGATAGGCAAACTTCAATAGTCAAAAATTAAAATGTATTTTGGTTCCAGAGTTTTTCATTCACTTGTTCATTTACTCAAAAACTATGTCTATTTATTCACTTTGAGCTGGATATACAAAATATATTAATGATATAGGCCCAAAGCAGTGGATCTTTGCCCTCAATAGGATCAGAATCTATTAAAATTCAGATTGAGAGAGAAAGAAAATAGGAAGAATAATTTGTTATAATATTTCTGAAACAAGGTTTTGTGGATTTTTCACATGTATTTTAGAATCACTGTTATTTCTTAATTTCATATTTCATTTATATGACAATCTATTCAGTAAACAAGCTTTTCAGGATCATTTAGTGAAAAGTTATAACCAAGCACTGACACATAACCTCAGGATCTACATTTATGCTTCTTACTATAATTGTATTGTATCAAATATTATTTCACTATAATGGCTAATGAATCATAACTTAAATAGATATGCTTTTGCCATGTAAATGCCAACTGATATTATAGAACAGTCATCAGTAATGTGAGTCATGACAAATGGTCAGAAAATTGAATCATATTTAGATGTGCAGTATTGTATAATTATACCAAAGAATTAAGTGTCTATCTTCCCCACTGCTCCTGCTATAGCCCCCGTTTCTGATTCATAAGTGCTTTCTAAATATTTGCTGGATGGATGAGATAATGAATGAATGAATGAAAGATTATAGTAAATTTACTTTATTTCCTAAATTAACATTTTTATAGCTTAATAAGTTATAGCTGTTTTATGTTGATATATGCTTAATATTCTATAATAAAAATAATAACACTGATGACTTGTGAAAATACATTCCTTCTTAAATGAAGGAACATTCAACATTTAAAGGATGCTGTCAGTCTTTTAAAACTATAAGGTTACCCTATCTCTTCCTCTTTCTATGATATCACTTTCTGGACTCTTCCTCTTCTACTTTTGGTTCCTGTGAATTTCAAATTCAAAACTCCCACACGCCCTAGCCCCCTCTCACCTTTTCCCTCCTTGTGCTTAGCAACCCTAATACCTTCCCTCACCCTGCTCTTATACACTAGGTGGAAAACTAGAGGAGAAGGAAAAAGAAGCCAGAGATGAAGTAAGTTGTCCAAAACTACTAATTCTATTATTGCCCTTACATCACAAAAGGCACTATAGGGCAAGGACCTTCTCATTAATTCTTGAATCCCTGGCAAAAGGAAACAATGAAGTGGAGAAAAAAGAGAGATTGGGCAGCCATATAGACTAAGGTTCAAGCCTAGTTATGATAGGTAGTCCACCATTTATGGACCACCTGTCATAACTGGAGTGGACCACTAAACAACTTAAATGTCTAGTTTTCATATCAATAAAATTTCAAATGCTTAGCAAATATTTGATAATAGCCCTGAGTTCACTGGGACCCTGCCTCTGGCCACAGCTTTGTAAGGCTTCAACTTGATTCTTTTCAGACAAGAACTCCTAAGGTAAGTTAAGCAATTGTAAGATCAAGGGATATACCCATCTGACACCTAAGTACGATCAAGATTTGGGTCCTGCATCTCTTGCCCAAGTGGTCCTGCTTCTAGAGCCTAGAAAAATTCCTAATTCTTTTTCTGATGGTAGAACATTCCATTGATGTGTGTACTTATAAGTCTGAGGTGCAGGTCTCAGATACTGTAGTCCACAAGCATGTGCTATAGTGTCAAGAACTCTAAGCATGAGTCCTGGCCCAATATAAGATGAAGTTTGAGGGGACAGGGAAGAGAATAAAGTGGATCTTGACTCAAGAACTCAGGAAGTCAGGAGGCCCACTGTTCCAATATCATCACATTATGCTTAGAAACTCAAGAGTCAGAATTTCCTCTCTCTTATTTTGAAGTTGCCCTTACAGTTTCATTGGAGAAAATATTTATTAAAGTAGGAAAATTAAATATATTCAATAACAATTTGCTAGCTTAACATACAACTTTTAGATATCTTATATATAGTCTCCATTTGCACTTTTGCTTCAAACTCTACAAATGTTATTGGTGGATCTGCCTGAGACGTAGTAACTGTGCAAGTGGATATAATATTTTTACTCCGCAAAAAGAACATGTGGTCAATTATTAAGCACTTATTGAAAACTATTAGCATATCACACTGTCCTAGGCACATTTGAGTCATACAATAGCTATGAAGGAAATAGTCTAGTCTCCAGAATGCTTATGACCCAATTGGATATTATAAATCATACACATAATAAATGTAAGAACAATCTCAGAAGTGTTTAGGATTTTATGAAACCAATTTTCTGTGAGGCTTATGGAAAGCAGTCTCAATTGAATTATTGTCACCAGAGTTCCATAAATCTATGTACACAATGCCATCCTTTCATTGCCTGATTAAATTTTCCTTTCTTTCAAAGGCTCTCGACTCTGGCCTCCTGGGCAGATTTCACCAGCTGCTATCTTCCATCCTCCACTGCTCTTCTCTGAACTACTGGTAAAGTCAAGGTCATAACATCATTTTAGCTTTTAGTTATTTTTAATTTCTTCATATTAATTGGTCTGTGTTCCTATGGAGACAGTTTTACAAAGGTAGAAATCTTATCTTGCATTTCACTTAAATAATTTCCTCTGAATTATCCCCTTCCTTCCAGCTTCGTCCAAACCCTCTCCACATACTATTCTATACCACAGGTACTCTATGAATTGATCAGTCCCTCTGATATTTTTGTACAACTCTATGCTCAGCTCCCAAATTATAGCATGTACTTAGTTTACACACACACATACAGCACATATTTACATACATATAAACTTCTTAGTCTCTCATTTGTTGGGGAATTAGTGAAGATTGATTTTAATAAACTATATACAAAAAAACGTGATCTACATTCTTGTTCCAGTCAAGAACTATTGAGCAAATATGAGACTATAAAATGAGGAAGTCTTTGAAAAGGAAAACAATGATATTTTCAGAAGGAGAAGAAGAAAGATATTGTTAGAAATTAGGCACAATAATATTGGGAATCATATGAGTCAGGCAAGGATGATTCTTTGGCAGGTATCTACTGTAATGGAGACAAAGGACCTACTTCTTAAGCCATAAACTCAGAGATGCTAAGTCACACATACACATGGATGTAGGGAAGAATCTTCTGCTCTGGTACAGGATGTTCACAATGTAACTCAGTCATTTGCAGCAGCACAGTGCTGAGATTTTGTGCAGACTTCGAGTTTCATTCCTTAGCTGTCTAAGTTTAATTCTACTACTGCCTTCATAACACAAAAGGCACCATAGGGCAAAGACCTTCTATTCATTCTGAATCCCTAGGACATAGAACAGTGTCTAGAAAATAATGTATGCACATAAGAAAAAATATGACATATGCAAATTATACAGTCTTTGAAGTCAAAATACCAGACTGAATTTGAACATTGTTTCCATTTCTAGTTGTTAGACGTTGGATAAGTTAAACATTCTCATCTTTAAAAAAATCCAAAATTAACAGTGAATTGTATAATTATTATTATGTAATTATAGAATTACAGTTACTCAACTCACATGGTTGTCTCATTCAAGAGAGAACTTCAGATGACAAATAAATACGACAAAATTTTAAATTAAAAAATGAAGATTAGTTTGAATATTATAAAAAGAATAAAAATAAAAGTAGGAAAGATTTAATGGAAACTGAGTGATGCTATTTTTTAAGAGAGTAGCAGTTAATTATTGGATATATAATGAATGGATACGAATTTGATTATATGTTCATCAGCAGCTTATCATTGGAGAAAGGCACATCAATGACCTGATCCAATGTGACATGGTATTTTCAATAAGATCAAAATGCCAAACAGATCAAGATAAACTACTCTGAAATAAAGTGAAACCATAACAGTATTTCTTGTATGGATTCTGATAAGGATCAATGTAGTAGCAGCACATTAAAATACAGCACTGATTTTATACTTTTGCTTCTTTTACTGTCTATACCCATTATAGCATTTGAAACTATAGTTCAACAAAAGAATTCCAGGGGCAGTGGAAAGCACCCTAGTACTGGATTGGAAGACAGATATTTTTTAGACATTCCATGAGGAGTTCTGCAAAATTTTAAGACAATCTTCTAAAAAAATACTTATTTTCATTGACTATTCACTAATGTGAGGTAATAAGAATTGAGATAAGAGTTTGAGATAAGAATTTGGAGTTTGTATATTAAGATAAGAACAGATGTATGTATTGTGATAGCTCAGAATCAGAAACAAAAGACATGTTATAAAATGTGAGAAGTCAGATGGTACATAAGGGACCAAGCAGTGCATAAAAGATATAGCAGGGCACCAGACATTTAGCAAACTTGTAACAAATAATTATCTTATTAATATTTTTTGAACATATTAACATAGTAAGATTTACACTGTCATTTCCCAACATACATTTATTAACTGGTTCATTGAGCATTTAGAAGTAAGCATAGAAGCAATGAAATAGAGAGTGAACTTAATTGAGTTTGATTTTCTGTGAGGAAAAAATATAGAATGTGAAACACTGAAACATTAGATTGTTTAAACCATTAGCTTCCACATATGAAAGTAATCCCAAAAGTTTGTGGAAGGTGGAGTTAATACAGTAGTGAATTTTGGTTCTTTTTTTTGGAAATACATGCATAGTTTTTTTCATAACAGACATTCCCCATGAACTTTTGAAAAGCTTTTGGATATTTTGAAGACTTATATTTGAATTCAGAAGAAAGACATGATCTTTAACATATTTATGCCAATAATGCATTACTATCCAAACATATGGAAGATCTAAAACAAGGTTCTACCAAAATTATGCTAAATATGGAGATAAAGGATGAGAATTTTGTCACTCAGAGGTTTCGAAATAGACACTTGTTGAAAACCTGCATATTACTCTGGCCTCAGAATCCGCCCTTAAAGCATTCGGAACTGGCTAAAAATCCCATGAGAGTTTCATAGGCATGGAAAGCCAAGACACTGTGGCAAAAATGACCTGAAGGAAAGATCTCAGTGAATGAGATCCCAGCGGAAAGGACGGGCCATCAAAGAAGGTAGTACCTTTCTCTGAAGGGAGAAAGGAACCTCCACTGTGATATGGCCTTGTCTAAATAAGATTGGAGTTGGTGAACTCAAGAGGCTTCCATAGCATTGGCAGCTCATGACAAGAGCCTTGGGTGATTACTGATGTTATAAATAAGAGTGTCAATTGTTAATACAACAATGGGAGTCACCATGCACCTGCTCCCCATGTAGGACCTCTGTCCTTAATGTGTTGTACTATGAGAACTAATGGTAAAATTATTACTCGAACAGTACTCTATATTTTGTGTGGCTGTGTGGGTGCAGTCTGTTGAAATTTTTATTTAGTATGTACTAAGTTGATCTTCTGTATATAAAGATAATTGAAAATGAATCCTGATGAAGAATGGGATGGGAGAGGGAGTAGGAGATGGGGTGGTTGCGGGTGAGAGGGAGGTTATGGGGGGAAAAGCCACTCTAATCCAAAAGTTGTACTTTGGAAATTTATATTTATTAAATAAAAAAGATAACCTGCTTGTTTAAATTTGACAAGATTTTCCTTCCAAAACTTCCTGCTACAATGCCACTCTCAATAAGAAGAAATCGAGCTAAATCTACCAAATCTTGATGAGAAAATATTTATTTAACAAGTGGCTATTGTGATTAATTTAAAAGTAGTTATTGATTAATGATAATATTAATTACAGTAAAATAATAGGATCTACCCTTTATTGTCAATTAATATTATGGTATTTATTATAAGAAAAAATTAACACATATTTCATTTTTTTAAAACTATAAAATGAACCTCTGTGTATCAACCAATCAGCTCAAGAAATGTATTCTTACTAGCATCAGGTATATTCATCCCAATCAAATCACAATTTTTACATTTTATTCAACAATATTTTGTGCTAATGACTCAATTGTTTTTCTTTGTAATTCTCTTCCCCCTCACTCTGTGTGTGTGTGTGTGTAAAATGAGTTGGGGTTAAAATAATTTTTATATTCTCCTTTTCAATTTTGAGTCTACCCTGGTATTTGGGAAACAATCATTTCATCCAAGATCTCTTTCATCATATATCCTTCTAAAGTGAATAACTTTTTAATGAAAATGTTCGCCATAACATCTTTCTAGAATTTGCTAGAAGGTAGAAAGATGAGACAGAGTTTCCTTCAGGTCTCCTACATGGGCAGAGAGACCCATCCTTAGGCCATTTTCCATTGCTTTCCCAGGCATATTAGCAGGGATCAGGATTGGAAGTGAAGCAGCTGGGACATGAATGGGTGCGCTTATGGGGTGCTGGTACTGCATGGGCCCCCAAAAGTACAATTCTTGAGAAACTACCTGAGCACCTATGAAAGACTGAAATCTAATTCCAAATCAACCTTGCTTTTCTACTCTCAAGACAGCAAATTTGATAGACAAATATGAGTATTTACAATTAATCATTAATTAATCCAAAGCTGTGAAAAATCCAAAGTGTGAAAAATAATTTTAACTTGGAAAGATAGACTTCCGGTTGCAAACATATAAAAATAGCAACAATTAATTAAAGTGTACTTTTTTCCTTGCTAATTTTTCGGCTCTAACTATTAAATAAGCTTTTACAGTCAAGGACAGAACTGAGAGGGGAAAAGTAGATAAATATCTCATCAGCTGAATAATTTCACTAATTTAATAAACAAAAGTAGCTCTTTTGCTTGACTAGTACCTTTATCATTTTTGCTTTACTGGATTCTTCTCTCATTCTCAACTATCAAATTTACCCCATTTCCAAAGTCTTTTTTAATTCGTGCTTCTTTCCCCAGTTGTCATCCTATCAATCGCCTTCCTTTTACTACCTTCTTGAAAAAGTAGTCAAAGCCTCATGCATCATTTTCATTATAAAATTCCATCTCTTCCATCATAAGAAACTAGCTCCTGTCTCTTCCCTAATACTGAAAAATGTTATTTGATATTAGGAAACTCCTAAATGTAAAATTCAAAATTATGTCTCAGGTATTTTCCCCACTTGTCTTTTCTAGATAATTTATCAGTATTTCTTAAATCTTTCCTACAAATCCTATTTCCTTGGCTTCTCCCACTTATACAAACATCTCCTTCCTCCTCTGGTGTAATCTACTAATCTACATTGCACTCCCTATTTCTATAATTCTTTTTCTCACTCTACGTGTCTTATCTTCTAAAAGAAATCTCTACTTTTGGCCCAACTTAAATGTCACTTCCTCTGTATATCCACCCTGTCCCACACTAAGATTGAATTTAGTTATTTGCTCTTTATGTATACCACTATTATAGCTATTATTATGCTATATATTGGTTATTCATTCATATACCTGTCTCTTTTTTTAAGATTTATTTATTTTACTTGAAAGTTAGAGTTGCACAGAGAGAGAGAGAGGGAGGGAGGGAGGGAGGGAGAGAGGGGGAGAGGGAGAGCGAGAGAGAGCGAGAGAGAGCGAGAGAGAGAGAGAGAGAGAGAGATCTTTCATCAGATGGTTCACTCCCCAGTTGGCTGCACTGATCCAAAGACAGGAGCCAGGAACTTCCTCCAGGTCTCCCACATGAGTGCAGGGGTGCAAGGACTTCTACTTCTTCTACTGCTCTCCCAGGCCACAGCAGAGAGCTGGACAGGAAGTGTAGCAGCTAGGTCTCTAACCGGCGCCCATATGGGATGCCAGCGCTTCAGGCCAGGGCATTAACCCGCTGTGCCACAGTGCCAACCCCGCTGTCTCTCTCCTAAACTGTAAAATTACTTGAGAGCTGATACTGAGTTGTATTTACTTTTTGTATCTATAACTCTTGTTCACACACAGTATGGTGGAGACTTCTAAATGCTTTGTGAATAAGTGAGTGAGTGAAGAAGTATTGAATTGAAGCATTAAAATCAGCTTAAACACTTACAAAGGGATCATTAAATAATCTACTGTTTAAAAAGAGAATCAAATGAAAAAAACTGTATTCCATTAAAAACATCAAATCCTATGACAAATGCAAAGAAGAATGTGTGGATGGTTCTTCAAACACTAATCCCCATCAAATGTCATGTTTCACCTTTCTTTGATGAAATTACAATAGATCGGAGAAAGGTTCGCTAAAGGTAAAGTCTAAAGACTATGGTTGACCTAAAGAAAAATCTAATTATATAGAAAAATGTTAGATCTGAGTCATTGCCACAATTATTTCAACATAGTTGCCTCCTAGCTGGCCCATATGACTAAATTAAAAGATAAAGAGCTAAAAATGTCTCTAATCTCATCTTTATCTAGCAGTTACTGTGCTCCTATTACAGCAGAACAATATTGTAACATCCAAATATGCATGTGGCATTTCTCTTTCATAACTCCCCTTCTTTCTTCTACCCCAGCACTCCCCTCTGCTTAACAGAACTTCGAAAGTATCAGGATTGTTGGGTCATATAAGACATTATACGTCTCAGTTTCATCTCAGTACATCTCAGTTTCAAAGAAAGCTGCTCCATAATGTATTCTAATTCCCCACTGGAAATGATTGTGAGCAAAACAGAAACAAGAACATCTTCATTACAGAGGTACATTTACATAAAAAATTGTCTGTGTGCTCTAAGGTAAAGCTATGCACTAGCTGTTTACTTTAAGCATCACCTTGGGGAAATATACACTGGACCAGATTTTTCCAATGTTTAAACTGCTCTCTGGGAAGATATAGGCCCTTCTGGAAGCTGCAATAAGTGAGTGAGACCACTGGAGTGCCATTTGGTTAACTGCAGCTACAATGTACTCAATAGTACCCTAGTGACCTGAAAGAGTTAATGCAGCATCTAGTGGTACATGACTTCACTCCTTGGGAATTACTTCTAAGTTGTGAAAATTTTCCTAAGATCATTAAGAACATTTCCTCTGACCTTTGGCTACCTACAGAAGTTAGTGATGAGAAATGTTCTTACCTAATTAGTAGAACTAATATATTAAATTAATGATTTGTAGATGTTATCAGAAGCAATGTTGAATATGTAACTGAAACTTCTTTCTGTAAAGCAACAAATGTTGAAGCTCTCTTCCTCAAATAATGTTAGCTACTGAGAACATGAATGTGAATTTACAATTCTAGGACTATATGGAAAACCTAACCCAAATGTCAAAACCACTCTATTCTTATCAAATAAATTAGGCAATAGGGACATTAATTCAACCCACAAATATTCTATACTTAATTATGTGCTAAGCCCTTTGACAAGCAGTGAGAATACAGTGGCAAATAAGAGTCCCTGTCTTCAAGATACTTTTACCCTAGTGGGAGAAGAAAAAAAGTAACTAGAGAATTACATTGTTCTATAAATGATAAATATCCTTCTGAATAACTTAACAATTTGAAATTTTCTATTAGTCAATGAGTTTATTGACATCATAAAACTATGTGATTAAAATATAAAAATCAATTATAATATAGCACTGTATATAGGTTCAGAGTATTAAATTTAGTGGTTAATTTCATAATAAGAAACAACATTATGATGATGCCTAACTGGGCCATTAAAGATAAAACTAAATGAATTTAGCTCTTCAGTTCACTTTTCACACATTTAAAAATAATGTTGAGCAACTATAATGAAAATCGATTTCTTGGGAATTTTACTCTGTTTATTTCTTACCCATTTCTTTTTTTTAAACTTTTATTTAGTAAATATAATTTTCCAAAGTACACTTTATGGATTACAATGACTTCCCCCCCCATAACTTCCCTCCCACCCTCCCACACCCCTCCCATCTCCCGCTCCCTCTCCCATTCCATTCACATCAAGATTCATTTTCAATTATCTTTATATACAGAAGATCAATTTAGTATATTAAGTAAAGATTTCATCAATTTGCACCCACACAGAAACACAAAGTGTAAAATACTGTTAGAATACTAGTTATAACATTACTTCACATTGGACAACACATTAAGGACAGATCCCTCATGAGACGTAAGTACACAGTGACTCCTGTTAATGACTTAACAATTTGACACTCTTGTTTATGGCATCAGTAATCTCCCTAGGCTCTAGTCATGAGTTGCCGAGGCTATGGAAGCCTTTAGGGTTCGCCAACTTCGATCTTATTCTGACAGGGTCATAGTCAAAGTGGAAGTTGTCTCCTCCCTTCAGAGAAAGGTACCTCCTTCTTTGATAACCCCGTTCTTTCTACTGGGATCTCACTCCCAGAGACCTTTCATTTAGGTTTGTTTTTTGTTTTGTTTTGTTTTGTTTGCAGAGTGTCTTGACTTTCCATGCCTAAAACACTCTCATGGGCTCTTCAGCCAGATCCGAGAGCCTTAAGGGCTGATTCTGAGGCCAGACTGCTGTTTAGGACATCTGCCATTCTATGAGTCAGCTGTATATCCCACTTCCCATGTAGGATCGTTCTCTCCCTTTTTTATTCTATCAATTAGTATTCACAGACACTAGTCTTGTTTGTGTGATCCCTTTGACTCTTAGACCTATCAGTGTGATCAACTGTGAATTGAAATTGATCACTTGGACTAGTGAGATAGCATTGGTACATGCAATCTTGATGGGATTGTATTAGAATCTCCTGGCACATTTCTAACTCCACCATTTTTATCTATGGGATTATTTAAGGTGTTAAGTGATATTTTGTTTTAAACTTTTGAGGTCAATATGTCAATCTCAGGATTACTTTGTAGTAGACACTATTAAAGGCCATTGAGAATCTTAAAAATTTATTCTGATTTCCTAAGATCTATGCTTTCTTTCTATCCTTCCTTTTTTTCTCCTCCCTTAAATATTTAATAAGATGGAAATTGATGTTTTTAATATAAAGAGAAAAAACAGTTCATGAACATTAAAAAGAGACATTTAAGGTGCCACAAATATCATGGTTTTTAAAAAATTTTTTAAAGACTTTTATTAATTTATTTGAGAGAGAGGGAGACACAGAGAGAAACATCTTCCATCTGCTGGTTTACTCGCTAAATGGTTGCAAAGGCCAGAGTTGGGCTGGTCCAAAGCCAGGAGCCTGAAGCTTCTTCCAGGTCTCTCACGCGAGTGCAGGGTTCCAAGTACTTGAACCATCTTCGATTGCTTTCCAAGGCCATAGCAGAGAACTGGATGGAAAGAGCAGCAGCTGGGACTAGAACTGGTGCCCAAACAGAATGATGGCACCACGGTAGGAGGGTTGGCCCACTACACCACAATGCGGGCTCCCAATGATCATGCTTTAAGCTTAAAAGAAAAGGTTCTAGCCAATATCCATATCTAGTAGCTTCAAATGATAAAAATCTGTGGAAAATTGCAACAATCTCCAACGGGAATGACCCAAGTAGGAGTCACTGACAATTGTCTACATGCCCCAGCCTGAGAAGGAAGGGGAAAGGAGAATAATGAAACTGAGAAGTAGGTCTCTGTAAAATACCCTGACAAAGAATGGGATAAAAGATGCCATAGCCAAGTTCACATTTTACTGAGGAAATGTCTGAGCTTTGGCACAACATAATTAGTACCCAGTCATAGATTTTCCACATAGTTTCCTTATTTGTGAGATTTAGAAAGACGGTTATTTTTCAAGGTTCAACATCTGGTAAAAATCAAACTCTATTATTCCATGAAATGTTTAAAAATTAACTTCAGAATCATGATAGAATTACCATAATTTTATATGTGGACAATCAGAGTTATGTTGCTATTGTTGTAGGATGACTTAATTAATACAGCACACATGTAAACTAGTGTTACTCCTATTTTGAACATGAAGTAACTTAGTATCTTGGAAATAAAGTTCCATATCTACATATATCAAAGGTAAAACACAAACTTCTTGTATTCTTTTTTTTAAGATTTATTTATTTATTTGAAAGGCAGAGCTACAGAGAGTCAGAGGCAGTGAGAGAGAGAGGTCTTCCATTCACTGCTTCACTCCCCAAGTAGCCACAATGGCTGGAGCTGGACTGATCTGAAGCCAGGAGCCAGGAGTTTTTTCCAGGTCTCCCACACAAGTGCAGGGGCCAAAGGACTTGGGCTATCTTCTAATGCTTTCCGAGGCTGTAGCAGAGAGCTGGGTCAGAAATGAAGCAGCCTGGACTTGAACCACTGCCCATATGGGATGCCAGCACTGCAGACGGCAGCTTTACCTACTAAGCCACAGCTCTGGCCCCATAACATTTTGTATTCTAATTCAAATTCTGCAGATGTTTCTTTTGTACTACAACATACTAAAAAGTCTTTTCCTCAGTTTCAAGTTAAGATTAAAAGGAAGCCTGAGGTCTGCGCCATGGCTCACTCGGTTAATCCTCTGCCTACAGTGCCAGGTTCTAGTCTTAGTTGCTCCTCTTCCAGTCCAGCTCTCTGCTGGGGCCCAGGAGGGCAGTGGAGGATGGCTTAAGTGCTTGGGCCCTTGCACCTGCACGGGAGACCAGGAAGAAGCACCTGACTCCTGGCTTTGGATGGGTACAGCGTGCCGCCCATAGTAGCCCTTTGGGAAGCGAACCAACGGAAGGAAGTCCTTTCTCTCTGTTTCTCTCTCTCATTGTCTATAACTCTACCTGTCAAATAAAAAAAAATTAAATTAAAAAAAGGAAGCCTGAGTGGAGCCAGCGCTGTGGTGCAGCGGGTTAATGCCCTGGCCTAGCAACAGCAGCATCCCATATGGGCGCAGGTTCACTCCCTGATAATGGGCCTGAAAAAAACAGCAGAGGATGGCCTAAGTCCTTGGGTCCCTGCACACACGGGGGAGATCTGGAAGACACTCCTGGCTCCTGGCTTCAATCAACTCAGCTCAGACTGTGTTGGCCATTTGAGAAGTGAACCAGTGGATTTAAGACCACTCTCTCTCTCTCTCTTCTTTCTCTACCTCTCTCTGTAACTGTCATTCAAATCTTGTTTAAAAAGGAAGGCTGAGTTTGTAATTCTAAATACAAACATAGGAACTTAGAAAACATTGGGAGCTGAATATAAAGGTGATAATATGGAATTATTTTTTTCCTGTTGTCTTAATAAAGCTGTAAATTTAAGCAAACACTGTGTAGAAATTTTAAGCCAGTCTTTTGGGCTTTCGTGGAAGACAGTTTTGCACAATTCTTGAATGGAAATCTGGACCCATTTCTTGTTTCTCCAGCACTCCATGGGGGATGACTCAGTGGTAACATGTTGCTTACAGTTACTACAAATTCCCAGATGGCAAATCCATGGCTATAGTTGGAACAAGCAAAGCTAAGAACCCTGGCTGCTGTTTAGTCTTGACAAAACCTTCTTTTTACCTTAGCATCTGATGTTTTTGTAAATAATCTGCTCATAGATTTTCACAAAGTCTCCAAGGTTAAAATGGCAACTCCTGCTTCACTGCATCATGTGGCAGCACTTATCTCCACCAGCTAGAAGAGTTGACATGCTTAGTAATTATAAGAACAGAAATAATAATCTCTTCTACATGAAAAGTGCACTACTGCCCACAAGGGGCTTTCAGATACAGGATCTGATCTTCACAATATTTTTTCAGTGCTGGTATCCTCCAGGGTTCTGTCCACAGCTTTATCTTTTTTCTCTCTTCACAATCTCCTTGGGAAACATTATCCATACCCGTGATTTCAACCATGTGCTACAAAGTAATGAAGCCTCTATCTCTATTTTCAGTTTAGTGTTCATCTCAGAGATACAGACCAGCACATGTGGCTGTCTACTGAACAGCTCCCAGGGCTAACTGGTGCTAACTCTACTCAACAAATGCAAACTGTTATTTTCTTCTCCAGATCTGCTTGTTGCTGAAATTCTCTGGAATAGCTAGAAGCACCATAATCTCTTCAGTTATCCAAAATGAAAATACAAAAGTTCTAGTATCTCCTTCTCCCTCACTTCCATATACAGTTATTAAGTATTTCCCTTAAATATCTCCCCAGTCAGGTTCCTTCTTTCTTTTCCCAAGTTATTTTCAAAGCTTAAGCCTTCACCTTTCCTTTTCTGAAGAATTACAGATGATTCTTAATTGTTTAACCATTTCCTGTCTGAATTCACAGCTATGCCACCTTCCAACTTTCCTGCAAGAATGATCCTCTTAAAAACACAAATCTGGTCAGGATATGCCTGTTTAAAAAGCTCAAAAAAATTAAACCGGTATTAGTATAATGCATGAGAACAGGATATGGTTCCAACTTCCCTATAGGGAGTACAAAGACCTTCACAACATTATCACAATACATATCTTGCTAACCTCCTTTCCCTCATGCTCTGAGTACAGTAGGCCCAAGGTATGATTTACATATCATATTTGCCATTTTCAAAACAAGTTCAACATTTTTTACTGTATTCACATGCTAAGCTCTAACTAACAGAATTACTCTTTTTTTTCAGCATAGAAAATGGTTTATATAGCATGGACAAGTAAGATTATTCTAGGAATGCAGGTTGGTTCAATATACAAAAATCCATCAATGTTATACAACCTATCAATAAAGGACAAAAACTACATGACAACTTTAATAGATACAGAAGAAGCATTTGACAAAGTCCAATACCCTTGTTTGATTTAAAAAAAAAAAAAACACTCAACAAACTGGGAACAGATAGGAATTTCCTCAACTTGAAGCGTCTTTGAAAAACCCATAGCTAACATCACCGTCTTTTACTCACTCTTTAAAATCTAGTTCAAAATTCCTCTGACAGCATAATTCCCTAGGCACAGTTATCCAAGTCCCTCTATTCCCATTCAGCAGGGATAGGGAATGTCTAGCCCACGGGCTGTATAAGGCCTGCAAAATCATTTTGCCTGGCTCTGCCAAGGCAACTGCAGATGGGACTCAAACTTCAATAAACTAATGTTTAAGGCTAATGTTTAAGTTGATAATTTGGTATGATCAGTGAATGACATTACAAATACTCAATTTCCCCTTGGCAAAAAATGGTCCCCCACCCTTGCTACAGTGTGCTTATACGTAATATCATAGTGGCACGTATGTACATGTACCAGTAAGTCTCTTTCGAATCTGAGATGCTCATGGCAAGAATACCTTTTATTCATCTTGACATCTCTGGTCATAAGTATGGTACAGTAATTTAACTGAATCAAATAATATCAATGCCTGTGAATATATAGTAAAATCTACCATTGAGCGACTTTTCAGAACTCATATGGTTATATGGGTAAAATCAGAGCAATTGCTAAATTTCACATCCTCAACTACAAAATTAGGATAACTTTACAGGTTTTTTTTTTTATCTATTTCAAGTAGTTTTAGAGTGAAAAAGTGTTATAGGATATGAAAAGTATGGAACCCCATTACATAGAAATTCTAAATTTGAATACATTGACATCCACAGCCAGTAAAGATTAAAGGTGAGTTATACCAGAGAAAACATATGCAGCAGGTCATAGATAAAAATCATTAATTTTAATTTTAATTAACTTTTAACATTTTCAGTGTGATTTACAGATGGAAATCTAAGAACATAATAACACATTCCTCCTCCCTCAACCCTCTTTCCTTCCACCTTTGTATTTGTTTTTTCTTTTTAGTTCTTGAGACAACATATTTTAAATTACATTACACTAAAAAGGCTTGATACTTTGCTGAATAAAAAGTTTAACAAGTAAAGATCAAAAAGATCTTAGTTTAGTGGGAATTATAGACAATAGCTATACATAATAATTACATCTATAAATGACCATTTCACCCTTATACAGGTTTTTTGGTCAAGTAGTCATTCATAATTTCTTTCAATATAATACAACCAATGACAATGTAACATCTAAATGCTTCCTGTGTGTTTACAAGATAATAATTTCTTTCACTTAGACTTTAAACCATTTCCTCCCAATAGCTTATGCACAGGAATAATTTCAAGCAGATCACAATACAATTAATTATATATTACATTTCTTATACTTTATTAGTTACCACAGATCAGGGAAGGAATAGGGTATTTGTCTTTTGGGGATTGGCTTATTTCACCAAATATAATGGTTTCCAGTTGCATCCATTTTGTTGTGAAACATAGAATTTCATTTGAGTTGCAATAAACATGGGGGTACAAATAACTCTTTCATATGCTGATTTCATTTTGTTAGGTAAATTCCTAGGGGTGGGATATTTGGGTCAAATGGTAGATCTGTTTTCAACTTTCTGAGGAATTTCCATACTGTTGTCCTCAATGACTGTGCTAGCTCACATTTCCACTAAAAGTGGATGAAGAAACCTTTTCCCCCACAATCTCATCAGCATTTATTGTTTTGTGATTTCCGTAGGAGAGCCATTTTAAACTGGGGTGAGATGAAACCTCATTGTGGTTTTTATTTACATTTTCCTGTTGGTTAGTGATCCTGAGCATTTTTTTATGTGCTATTTGTTGGCCATTTGTGCTTTTAAAATGATTTTTATAGACAAATCAGAAAACAAACTCCTGATATTTTAAAATAATACGATATGAGAGGCAATTCACTAATGAAGAAATTTTACAAATGACTTAACCTATGTAATGTTCATAATTACTGAGGAATATAAGAAATAAATTAAAACTAGGATAAAGTTTTTAACCAGTGTGACAATTATTATCAAAACAAACTAGAAGTATTCAGTTTTCATACTAAATCTTTGAAATTGGCACTATCACACACCTTGATTAGAGAATAGAGATAATAAAACCTGTCTGGCAGTACAACTAGGAAACACTTAAAATGTTACACCATTTCCTATTGTGCATAATGGTGCAAGAAATTCTATATATATTCCACCTACTATATAATGAAGCACTTACTTTTCTTAAGACTTTACCTTTCTCTATTTCTCACTTTAGATGCAATTATATCCCTTTGTTTATCTAATTACATTGTCAAATGCACCATGAACTAAGTAATAGCACAAAAACTTAAAAATGTGTTGTTTTCTTACTTTGAAATCTTCAAAAATATGCATAAGTTACTATGTAAAGAACTTCTCATCTTGACATTCTTGATAGGGCCCCAATTTACTTTTTCTGATCTCATTTTCTAATAAGATAAGATGGATTTCCCAAATGTTCTTCATACTTCCCTGTAGTCAAACTGATACATGCAGCATCTTATGTTGGAAATGCTTTCTCTGCTGTCCATGCCTTGCGGTTCAAATCCTACTTGTTAGGGTGAGTAAGGCTAAGATAATTCCCACAATGTCCAAATCCCATATCGAAGTGCTAGGGCTTGAGTCCCAGCTCTGGCTCTGCTCCCAGTGCAGTGTCTTGTTAATAGGTACCCTGGGAAGTAGCAGCTAATGGCTCAAATACTTGGGTACTGGCCACCCATTTTGGAGACCCAAATTGAATTCCAAATTCCCAGATTCAGTCTGGCCCAGCCTCAGCTATTGCAGAAATTTAGGTAGTGAACCAACATATAGATCTCTTTCTTTCTTTCTATGCATTTCAATTAAATAAAGATAAAAATAAATAAAGTCATATTTTTCCTTTAAGTCCACCTATCAAAACTATTTACTTCATTTAGTTTTTTTCATCACTAAAATAGTGATATAAGGATATCTTTTTTTTTTTTTTTGACAGGCAGAGTGGACAGTGAGAGAGAGAGAGAGAAAGGTCTTCCTTTGCCATTGGTTCACCCTCCAATGGCTGCCGCGGTCGGCGCACTGCGGCCGGCGCACCGTGCACATCCGATGGCAGGAGCCAGGTGCTAGGTGCTTTTCCTGGTCTCCCATGGGGTGCAGGGCCCAAGCACTTGGGCCATCCTCCACTGCACTCCTGGGCCACAGCAGAGGGCTGGCCTGGAAGAGGGGCAACCGGGACAGAATCCGGCTCCCCGACCAGGACTAGAACCCGGTATGCCGGCGCTGCAAGGCGGAGGATTAGCCTGTTGAGCCACGGCGCCGGCCAATATAAGGATATCTTAAATGGTTATTGTACATAATTTCAGAAGATTTATTTATTTATTTATTTAAAAGGCAGAATACCAGAGAGGAGGCAAAGAGACAGTGAGTGGGTGAGATCTTCCATTCACGCTCCAAATACCCGTAATAGCCAGGTTTGGGCCAAGTCAAAGTCAGGAGCCAGGAACTCCACCTGGGTCTCCTGCATGGGTGGCAGGGCCTTAAGTACTTGGGCCATCATCTGCTGACTTCCCAGTACATTAGCAGGGAGATTGACTGGAAGTGGAGTAGTCAATGGGATGCCAGTGTTGCAAGTATCAGCTTAACCCATTGTGCCACAATGCATACCTCTGGTCATTGTACAATTTTAATACAGCAGTGTCTAACACAGAGAAATGCAAAATATGTGACATTTATATGAACCAAATAAAAAATTTATTAAAATTATGGAAAAATCAAGGGCAGGTGCTGTGGCATAGCAAGTAACGCTGCCGCCTGCAATGTCAGCATCCCAAATGGCCCTGTTTGAGTCCCAGCTCCTCGACTTCCAATCCATCTCTCTGCTATGGCCTGGGAAAGCAGTGGAAAATGGCCCAAGTCCTTGGGCCCCTGCACCCACGTAAGAGACCTGGAAGAAGCTCCTGGCTCCTGGCTTCAGATCAGTGCAGCTCCAGCAGTTGAGGCCAACTGGGAAGTGAACCAACAGATGGAAGACCTCTCTCTTTCTCTCTGACTTTCCTTCTCTCAGTGTAACTCTGACTTTCAAATAAATAAATAAATATTAAAAAAATTATGGAATAAGCAAAATTTTCCTCATATCTCTGCCAAAACTTAGATCTTATATGAATGCACTGTTTTCTCTGCAATTTTATGATGCAAACAAGGAAGGAAGGGAGAAATTTAGTTTAAAGAGCACTTGATGTTTACCAGGCTCTTTAATGTATATTTCTCTAGGGTCAATTCATTTGAACTAAATTTTTATTTGCTTAGCAATAGACCTGAAAGCTTTTCTAGTTGCTTCAGGAATTTGTGCCCAGACTCCTCTTTTCTGCTACTATTGTCTTTCTCATAATATTAAATACTATTCAAAGAACAAAGAATGTTATAAAATCTAATATCCAAATGAAGTATCTGATACTATTGAGAGAAAGGCACCAGTATAAACCTGTTATTTAACACAGTATCTTCCTGAGATTTTATAATTTGAAATAGAAAAAATATTGGTAATCAAACATATTTTTTCCATTTTCCTTATTTTTAAGCCTTTTTGTTGTAAAAACAAAATAGAGATATAGCTAAAATATATAAAATGTATATACTAGTAAATTATTTAAGATAAAATTCTTATAATCATTCAGGTCAAGAACTGGAACTTCTTTGCCAGTTACCACACAAATATCCCCATGTCTCAGGCCTATAGAACACTGCTTCTATCCTTCAAAAGAAATCATATCCTGACTTAATAATAATCTCTTCTGTACTGATGATCTATTCCTAGACATTATAGCTTAGTTTTCTATGCATCTCTGTAGGTTTCTACCCCATCCCTTTCTTTCCCTTATGATTAATCTGTTGAAAAGTATGATCCATTTGAACTACAGATACTCCCACAGTTTAGGTTTTACTGACTGCATACATATGGTGCATACATATAGTGCAGTTCCACATGTCCCTAAATTTTTAATATCATTTCCGAAATGAATTATTTTCTGAATTATAAGCAAATCAAACCAATCATAAAAAATCTGATCACTTCAGAGTTTAAAATGCCTTATGTAAAGATCATATGGAATTTAAAGCCTCATCTTAACTAAAATTCCATAGTTTAACAAGTTATGTACAAATAATTGTGTTAATGGAATGACATGGATTGTTCAGAGTATCTGATCAAATATCATTTGAAATATTTGCCTGAGGGATGCACCATATCATTGTTGTGTTCTTCAGTAATATACCTACATTTCTTTTTTATCTTTATCTTGAACTTATATTAAAAGTAATCTTTTTGCACCCATGATAAGTTAATCTTAACACACAGCAAAATATAGGAGCAGAGGGACATGCTTGTAGCAGGAAAAGAAAATCTAGTGATTTGACACCAGTGCTACCCATTACCCATAGCAAGGGTAATACACAAACAGAGCCAAGGGATGGCAATAATTTGTGCACTCCAGGTCAAAGGAGAGATGATGGATACATTATCAAATACAATGCACTATCTGGGCAGGAGGCATAATAATTCGGAGAGAATAAACAGGCACCTTATGAAAAATGCCTGTCATTTTCTGTCATTTTTCATGCCCATAACTCCTAAGGACATAAAGTAGGCAAAACTGATAAGATGCCTACCATTATGGAATCTTCAGTCTAGTGGAGAAATAGTAAGCAAACAATCAAATAAACACATATATTTCAGCAAAGAGTGGCATGTGATAAAATGCTGTTGAGATATTATAAGAGTTTATACAGGGCACTCGAGCTTGGATAGAGAAGGAAGGCTTCCAAGAAATGTGGGTGTTTGAGATAGGACCTAAAAGATGAGTAGTACTCAAGTAGATAAAGAGCTGGTAAGTGAAACTCTAGGGAAGGCAGACAGCAAAGCCATTACGGAAAGAGTCTGACCTTTGGAGGAAATGAAACAAGGGGAGTACAGGTCATATCGGGAAAAATGGTGGTAGACAATGAAGCCTGAGGGGAAAGGCAGACTGCACAACCTTGTAAAGTATGTTCAAAGCAATGAAAGCCTCCACACATTTTAAATGAGTATGGAATCTGATTAAATTCATACTTGAAAAACCCTGCTGCAATGTGAAGAACAGGCCAGAGTGGGTCAAGAATAGACACAGTGGGGGAAGGTATCTAGTGTAGCAGTTATGCTACTGCTTGGGACACTCATATATAACACTCAAATGCCTGAGTTTGAGACTCCACTCTATTCTCCATTCCAGCTTCCTGTTAATGTAAACCCTAAGAGACAGCAAATGATAGCTCAAATTTTTGAGTCCCTGCCACCCACATGGGAGACTTGAGGCTCTTAGATTCAACAAGGCTTGGCTATGGCTGTTGTGAAACATACTGGAATGAAATGGTGGATGGTAGACTGATCTCTCTCTCTTTCTCTCCCTATCCCCTTCTCCCTCTCCCTTCCTCCTGCTGCTTTTAAAATAAATAAATAAATAAATAGTGTTTTAAAAAAGAATAGATACAGGATGTATCAGTTAATAATATATTACAGTATTCCCAGCAAGAAATAAATAAAAACAATCTTGTAGTAGAATAGTGTCATAGAGGTAGAAGAAAAATCAAGACATTTGTAAGAGGATTTAAGACAGAAGATGGTATTTCCTATAATGTAAAACAATGACACTAAAGAACCAGATGGCTCTTGAAGCCTCCAAAATTCCAAACACTGACAGATCTCGTCATTGAAGTTAGGCTTAAAGAGCTAGGTAAGAGTTTCTCTATCTAGACCTTTAGGGTTGTGTGTCTTCATAGAAACACAGAGACTCCAGACTCCCCTATTTTGAACCATTATAATAAGCTACAATCTCTTGTCTATTCTGAGGCAGTAGTATGGTGTCATAGCATGATCTTGAGTTTTTTACTCTATACAGAGTTTTAGTGCTAAAAACACAATTTATAAAAAATGCCTTTGGGAAGACCATTTAATGTCACTTAGTTTTAGTTACCTCAGCTCTAAAACTGGGATTTAAATAAAACTGTTCCTGTGTCTGCCTCTGTGGCTAAGTCATAGTGATATCTAATAAAGGAAAATTGAATGAGTGAATAGATGAGTCACAACTGCATGAGTTGAAAACTCTTCCCACATCAGTGTTTGTGAATATGATGGACCTGTGCCAGTACAGGTCTCTTATTCCTTTCAGTATGGAAAATAAAATGTGTTCAGTGAAAATAAAATGGGAATAGTCAGAACAAGGTGCTATAGCCACGACTTCTGTGTATTCAAATTGAGCACCATCTTCATCTGGCTGTCTAGAAAGAAAGGAATTCAATACAGAGCAGGCAAGTTAAAAAACTAATTCCCTCCTTCTTTAAACTGTTGCAGATTTCTGATGCTATAATGAGGGTATAACAGCATTTATAATCAATTTTTCTGGGGAAGTGGAGCCATTTCTAAATACCAACTTGAGAAAGTCAAAAGACCAAAAGGAATGCATGGTCAGTATGACTACACATTTGCACTTCCAAACCTAAACTTCAAAAGTATATTTTTAAAAACCCAAATGGAATGCAAAGCTCAATTTGTTTTCATGGGCTACTAAATGCTGACTGAAGATGTGGCATTTCAGGCATACACCATGGAAATGAGATTGTATGAATTAAGGCTGCTTGAGGCCTACTCAATCTGCCCTGACTAATGGGTCCAATTTCAGTTATATTGGTAGGGTCTCTACTGGAAAACACGGTTGTGAGAATTACCTTCGGAAACTGATAAACAGCTCTTTCATATGGAAGAGAGAATCCGTACCCCTCCCTATATGAAAATGTAGGCTTGAAATTCATTGTGAGAGTTAAATTTGATATGGTATTTATTCCTAAGGAGGTTCTCATGTGAATGGTAATACTACCCTTACATCACAGCAGAAAGGAAGACTGAGACTTAGCTTTCACATTATGTAGTGGGGAGGAATGGATACCACCAAGGAAGGAGGGAATCTATAATTGACTTGGTTTCCCTTATGTAAAAGAGACTACAGAGGACTTGTAAATGAAGGCATGTGAAAGTCTGATAACAAAATCTGTAACTATCAGACAGCATTCCATTTATAATTGAAGAAGCTAAAGCTGCAGTAAGCTAAGCAACTACTTCTGGCTCATGGAGCTAGTATGAATAGAAAAGAAACTTCAACCTAGGGTTGTAAGACTTAAATAGTAGAGTTACTACACCTAAACCCACGTAGTCACATGAAACTCCAGAGTGATTTTTATTGAAATACCCGCAAAATCTCCTCTTATCTTTCAAACTCTGAAACTAGGAACCTCTTCACCAAGCTGAGCTATTTCAGCACTTGAATTTCTCTCAGTCCCTTCTCCTTTTGAATAAGCAACAAACCTTTGTCATTTATTTATAAAACTAAGGATCAAACCCAATTTCAACACACTTCCCTTTATTTTTAAACCAAAAAAAGTTATGTTCTTACTCTTTCTAATCATCAGCTCTTTTTGATAAACTCTCAGCAAGAAAAGCGATTCTGGAAAGCAATGTGGCATACATAGGAAGTATGACAACGTCATCTTCTTTTTATACAACTTTGGGAATGCTAATTTACCTAAATTTCAGTTTCAGAGTCTGTAAAATTAGGGCAGCATAACAACATGGTAGCATTCCTATAAGAATTAAATTAAATAAAAATGAAGAAAATTCCTATCACATAATTAAGTGCAATCATTGGATAAGTTTCTTCTTTTCTGCTACAGTTTCTTTGGGTCAGCTATCACCAGATGATCTATCACTGTTATTTTGACTCATTTCCAACAGTTGGCCTATTCCCCAGCAGTAGTAGCTGTCTAGTTGAATAGGCTCAGTAAGAATTACACGTGGAAATAGGACCTCAGGGCTTTTTCCCCTTCAGCCAATTCAATGGAAGTGCAACAAACAAGATAGACATTTTATGTGTGTTTTTCCTCTGGAGGATATATTATCCCTTAACTTAAGCCCATGTCAAAAATATTCTGGCCAAGATGCTCCTGAGGGATTTTCTGGCACTGACCATCCCTCCTACCCAGTCTTAGCCCTACATTCTGCCTCCAGTCATTTCTGTATTACAGTCCTTACAGACTATGGTATATGCCAGACAACTTAGCTTTGTTTAGCCTTAAGGAGGGGATAATGAGGGAAGAGGTGAAAATCACCTAGTGTTGCAAAAAATCGATGTTATTGACTGCTGGACTAAAGCAAAAGGAAAACAGTTGTGTTGATTGTGGTGGACTAGAAGGAAAGGAAGAAATTGGAAGTGAACAGATCTTTATAATGGGTAAGTGATTTTTCATTACACATCAACAGTTCTATCTAAGTCCCAACTTCCCTAGGCTCTCCTGCTCCATTCATTATGCAAAAATATCTTTTGATTCATCTATTTGAACTAAAACAATGTTTCATGCCACAGGGGAAACGTGAGTTTTCACCATACTGATGAAGCCTCAATTTTTCTTCAGTGTATTTTGAAGTTTTCTTATCTGCTATTTGCATTAATTAATCTTTCCCTTGAATTGATCGCTTTTCTAAAATTTTAAAAACAGAATTTTCACGAGAAAAAAATTTATTCTATAATTCATTAGCCCTACGCCCAGACATATATGCTATTTCTTATTAAAGATTCTATCCCTTATACAGAATACAATCTTTAATATATAAAGACTCAATATTTACACTAAAAAGTGAACTGACAAAGATATAGAATTCACATACTAGTAAAGATGCTCATTAGGATACACACATCCCATATTGGAATGCCTGGGCTCAATATCCACCTCCTATTTCAGCTTCTGCTAACTCAGGCCTTGGAAGGCAGTTGTGACGGCTCAAATAATACTGTCCAAGCCACCCATGTGGGACACCTCTAATGAATTCCTGGCTGCCATCTTCAGTCCAAGTCAAGCACCCTTGCAGGTATTAGGGAGTGAATCTGAAATGGAAGCACTTCTCTCTCTCTTTCTCAAAAATACAGATTAGTTACATTTGTTTTATTTTTTATTTTTTATTTTTGACAGGCAGAGTGGACAGTGAGAGAGAGAGACAGAGAGAAAGGTCTTCCTTTGCCATTGGTTCACCCTCCAATTGCCACCACGGCTGGCGCACCGCGCTGATCCAATGGCAGGAGCCAGGTGCTTCTCCTGATCTCCCATTGGTGCAGGGCCCAAGCACTTGGGCCATCCTCCACTGCACTCCCGGGCCACAGCAGAGAGCTGGCCTGGAAGAGGGGCAACTGGGACAGAATCCGGTGCCCCAACCGGGACTAGAACCCGGTGTGCCAGCGCCACAAGGCGGAAGATTAGCCTGTTGAGCCATGGTGCCGGCCCTACATTTGTTTCTTAAAACAAAAACAAAAACATGTAAACCTTTACAACAAAGTGGATGGACAAAAGTTACACTGGAAATACAATGTAATAAAAATTATGAAACAAAGATGTTCCATCATGGAGAAGATACTAACCAGCAAGGTCTTAATAGACCAGATAGTTACTATAAAGAATAGAGGAAAGGTGGATACTTTTCTATCTACAAGTAACAGAATTAGCAAAAAAAAAAAAAAAAAAAAAAAAAACTAGTAGAAAAACAACAAAAAATATTTTTATAATGACCTTGAGTTCACAGATTTATATAGAATTTATGCTTTATAATGATCCTATGAGATGCAATGTGAACTTTTTGATGTTGTTTTAAGGTACTTATCATGAACAGGAAATATTATTATGGAGCTCTCTTGTTTAACAAGAATTAAACACATTTAATTCTTGAAGTTAAAAATTCAAAATCCTCAATTTTACTTAATAAAGTTAAGTTTACAATTGTACTTCTCTACTTGTGCAAGATTTTTATAATCATCATTATGAGGTTTTATGACTTAATTAAATTCCCCTTAAATATTTTAATCTATATTTCTCAATTTAACATACTAAATTTTGTTTTAGTACTTTATCTGAATAACAAAACTTCTCAAGTTTTTAAATAAAATTTTTATATCTAATACAGAAATAAAGCTCAAAATATGAGTTTTAAGGTTTTATGTGTTCCAAATACCATATATAAAAGGTAAGACTTTATATCTTTGTCCTTTTTTAAGATTTATTTATTTATTTGAAAGGCAGAGTTACACAGAGAAAGAAGGAGAGGCAGAGAGAGAGAAAGGACTTCCATCCAATGGTTCACTCCCCAATTGGCCGCAACGGCAAGAGCTGCATTGATCCGAAGCCAGGAGCCAGAAGATTCTTCTGGGTCTCTCACAGGAGCACAGGGGCTCAAGGACTTGGCCCATCTTCTACTGATTTCCTGGGCCATTAGCAGAGAGCTAGATTGGAAGTAGAGCAGCTGGGACTCAGATCGGAGTCAATATGGGACGCAGACACTGCAGAAGGCGACTTTACCTGCTACATCACAGCACTGGCCCCTGTATCTTTTTATTTCTTTTATTTCTTTATTTATTTTTTGACAGGCAGAGTTAGACAGTGAGAGAGAGAAAGGTCTTCCTTTTTTCCGTTGGTTCACCCCATAAACTGCTGCTACTGCTGAAACACTGTGGCCAGCACGCTGTGCCGATCCAAAGCCAGGAGCCAGGTGCTTCCTCCTGGTCTCCCATGTGGGTGCAGGGCCCAAGCACTTGGGCCACCCTCACTGCCTTCCTGAGCCACAGCAGAGAGCTGGACTGGAAGAGGAGCCACCGGGACAGAATCCGGCGTCCCAACCTGGATCTTTTTCTTAATATAAGAAGTCAAAATAAATTTCTTGAAATTCTAAAACAGTTCTGTTAAATACACTAAGCTAGAAAATTCTATCAAAAAGAACAAATATATACATTACCAAATGTACATAATTATTATCTTACACAAAATTTTAACAAAAAGTTTCTTTTAAATGATGTGATTGGTTTCTCAAACAATTTTTGTTTAATGTTTAGCTAATTAGTTTGTATATTGTGGAGAAGTCATAGCTGAGGAATGTACAACCTCATATATACAAGGTGATTTTCCTCACCTCCTCAGCTGTAAGACTAAATATGATTTTATAGTTACTACCCCAAAATTGTACAAAAGTGTTGGGTCCTGGACATATTCTTGGGATCTAAGGGATACCATAGGGGAATTTTCAGTTATACAAACTAGTCTGCAGTGACAACCAAATTTAATATTTTAATATCTGCTGAGTGGATCCTACCTAATCCTGAAGGTTTGTGTGTCTAGAAGCCAAGCTCATGATAAGAGGTATATATTTATCATTATCATCTCCATTATATTCTCTAGAAACTATGTACTAGATAAACTGATTTATTCACCTAGAAATATTGTAGACTACTTTGGAAATGGAGATGATGGATTTCAAACCCAGGTTTTCAACCAAGCATCTCATTTTCCCACATCTCTATGGCATGAATAGTGGATAGAAAGTCCAGCTGGAACAGATTCTTTCTATGTTTGGTGCATAGAGGTGGCAGAAGATCTGGCAGGAGGTAATGACAAGTGATTGAGATTATCTGTGAGGACAAAGCGTTTTGACAGCAGTGAGAAGTACAGGAAACAGGGAAATGGACGACCAGTTCTTATCTTGGTTTAAGAAAAGTAAGCATGGTACTACTGTGGGGAGGACAAATTTGGAGAGGAAACAGTAAGATATAAGAAAGCCTGTCAGATTGCTCCTGTGGTGATACAGTGAGAGAGAATAAAAAGCTCCACTCAGGAGAGAAAAGGTAGAATGGAATGAGACAGAAGGAATCATTCAAGAAGAGATTCTACAAGATTTGTGGGTTGATCAGGTTTCCAAGGAAGCTTGAGAACAAAAATGATTTCAACATTTCCACTGTAATTCCTGGGAGAATATGATAATTAGGAAGTTGTCCGGTTGGCTTCTATTTAAAATAATTATTATTATTTTTTAAATCTCAAAGCCTATAACTTTGGTACAGTGGGTACAGAGACAATGTTAGGGACCAGCTAGAGAAACATATTTGCATTAAGCACACATTTTTTTTCAATTTAAGAGTGGAAATGATCCTTTTGAAACTCAGATTTACCTTATATATTTTTATCCAAACTGCATCTCATTTCAAAGCTATTCTACGCCAGCGCCGTGGCTCACTAGCTAATCCTCCGCCTGTGGCGCCTGCACCCAGGGGTTTTAGTCCCAGTTGGGGCACAGGGTACTAGTTCCGGTTGCTTCTCTTCCAGTCCAGCTCTCTGCCCCAGGAGGGAAGTGGAGGAAGTGCTTGGGTCCCTACACCCACTTGGGAGACTGGGAGGAAGCAACTGGCTCCTGGCTTCGGATTGGTGTAGTGCCGGCTGTAGAGGCCATTAGGGGAGTGAACCAATGGAAGTAAGATCTTTCTCTCTGTCTCTCATTCACTGTCTATAACTCTACCTATCAAATAAAAAAAAAGCTATTCCAAGGCTACACTTGAACGCTTTCTATCCTCTGCTGAAAAGTAATGGTCTGAGAAAAACAATGCTTTTAGTCCCTTCCTACCTGTATCTATTTACTTTTCAAAAAGAAAAAAAGTTTCCCTATAATGCAGCCATTTAACAAGATGCTCTTGAATAGTAATAAACAACATGAGAATGGTTTTATGAGCAAAAACAAATGTTATAAATATACTTTGATCCTATACATATATGCATGCATTCTTATATATACACATTTATAGGGAAAATGAATAGAATGCAGAATTTGTATAGATGAGTAGCAAGGTTAGGAGGAAGTATAAAAGGTTGCCCATTTCTCTATTTTATATAATTTCTATAATGAGCATATACTACTTCATAATCTTAAAACCAGTTTAGAAATGTAATATATACTCATCCATTTATAACTGACTCCATAGTACTCTTTTCCTGGTGAGTCTGAAAGAGTATGGCTTATAAACTAATCAACTAAATTTCTAGCACAGAAGTAAAGAGTTCTTTTAGTTACTCTGTAACTCAGAGAGCTGCTTCAGAAATTTGCCTTCTTCCCTCTCTTCCAGTTCACCACATTCCCTATTTCCTCAATTTCCTCTTCCAATCTAGGTACCTTTACAAAAAGAAATCCCGGCTGGCGCCACGGCTCACTAGGCTAATCCTCCGCCTGCGGCACCAGCACACCGGGTTCTAGTCCCGGTCGCGGTGCCGGATTCTGTCCCGGTTGCCCCTCTTCCAGGACAGCTCTCTGCTGTGGCCAGGGAGTGTAGTGGAGGATGGCCCAAGTGCTTGGGCCCTGCACCCCATGGGAGACCAGGAGAAGCACCTGGCTCCTGCCATTGGATCAGCGCGGTGCGCTGGCCACAACACGCCAGCTGCGGCGGCCATTAGAAGGTGAACCAACGGCAAAAAGGCAGACCTTTCTCTGTCTCTCTCTCACTGTCCACTCTGCCTGTCAAAAAAATAAATAAAAAAAAATTAAAATTAAAAAAAAAAAGAAATCTCAGTAGTCTAATCACTTTTAATATCTATATCAACATTAACAAAAATCTAAATCTAGGTGTACACATTTTTAAAAACCTTAAAATTTGTCTCTTACAATTCACCATTCATTTCAAAGAAAGACATTCATTCAGCTTCTTTCAAATTCTGCCTATTTTGAAAGTGTTAGCATCTAAACAGAAATACAAGAGCTAGCTTAAATTTGAGAAATAGGGTTAGCCCCTGCTAAGGACAAATATCTTTTTGTTTTACTGTTTATCTTTCCATTTTCAATTCTCAAGAATTGAATTCAATTCTCAAGCCGCATGCAATACCAATTCATTTTGAGAATTTTTATCTTATTTAATGTGTTAACAAAAATATCAAGAGTATAGTAAATAGGCTTCTTTCAAAGAGTGTTCACTCTTCAGCTATGAAATCTGTATGGTGTAAACACCCCTACGCATGCCTCCAAATTCAGAGAAGGATAAAGGCTACCATATCCATGAGAATCATTCTCCTTTCTGTCTAATAGACATGACATACCCAAATCAGGGGAAAATGAGATCTGTTAATATGGTAGATCTAATAAGCCAAAAGTAAGTCCCATGAAATAGAAATTAAAGTGATACAAAGAAACCAGTTCCTTTCTATAAGGGAATCAAGGGCCAGAGCATCATACACCAGAGCATTGGGCAAGAGTAGGAGAGGAGTCCTTCCAGACACTAGCCAGTCCTGAGCACTGCTGTCTGTAGTTGGTATTTATCCCACCACTACCAATTACTTATTTTGAAGTCCTGGACAATGTACTAAAACCTCTGTGACTCAGTCACTTCCAATGAATAAATGAATCTTGGGGCCAGAGCTGTGGCGCAGTAGGTTAATCCTCTGCCTACAGCACCAGCATTCTATATGGGTACCAGTTCCAGTCCTGGCTACTCCTCTTCCAATCCAGCTCTCTGCTATGGCCTGGGAAAGCAATAAAAGATGGCTCAAGTGCTTAGGCCCCTGCACTTGACCCAGAAGAAGCTCCTGGCTCCTGGTTTTGGATTGGCACATCTCCAGCCATTGTGGCCATTTGGGGAGTGAACCAGCAGAAGGAAGACCTTTCTCTCTGTCTTCTCTCTCTCTTACTGTAACTCTGCTTCTCAAATAAATAAATAAAGTCTTTAATTAAAAATGGATCTAATGACATAATCTTATTTAGATTCACTGTGAAGATACAGTGAGTGATGGACATGATGCCTGACACATCATAAATATTCAAGAAACACCAGCTATTTGCTATTGGGCATACTCTGGTATGTAGGTAGATACATGAATCTCAAGGGCCAGTGTCAATAAGGTAAGAACTGAACCATAAAATTCCAAATGAATATGCTAATCAGTAAATAGGCCAGGCTACATGGTCAGTTACCTTATATTCAGTTCAGGACTTTAACATATCTCCTGCTTAGTGTTGTCTGACTGCTGTAATTCATCATCTTTCATTTGCATATTCCTAATTGAGGTTATATGTTTCTTAATGCAGGGAACATGTTATAGTGTTTTTCAAATTGTGAGTTATGACCCAGTTTGCACCCTTTCAAACTTCTTAAGAAAGGAATCCATTTTAATTTGGTCAATATGAATTATAGATGTATTTCCTCAAGTATATTTTTATTATAGTACACTTAATATTTTGGTAAATCTTTTTTAAAAAAGATTATTTTATGTGAAAGGCAGAATAAGAGAGAACACACACCAGTTTCTCAACAAACTGGGTGACTCACTGCTTTAGTCCCAAACATAGGCCATCAGTGTTTCTCAAACTTGCCTTATGACAGGAATTACCTGTGGTCATTTCCAGACCCCCAGGTTGCCTCACTACAGATTCTGATTTTAAGGAAATATTGTCATAACAGAGCTATTAATTCTCTGAGAGAATTTTTTAAATTCAGAATCAATTTTACTTGTTCTATATTTATTCTTACTTGTTAATGTCCAGTGCAAAGAGTCATAGTATAAATTATAACTAGCCCTTTGAGTGGCTAATGATTCATTCATATATTTAGCAAACATTTATTAATCACTTGCCATGTGCAAGGCAATTGGGATCCAGAAACATATGACAGAGTTTGTGCCCACAAGTAGCTTATAGTAGATTCATTTAAGAACAAAAGATCTAAGCCCAAAGAGAGAATGAAGTTTTGGATGTACAATGAATGACTCAAATCTTGAGTAATTTACCTCTCAAAAATATTCAAAGGAGGGGCATGTGTTGTGGTGCAGTGTGTTAAGCCACCAATAGTGATGCCAACATCTCACGTGGGCAACAGTTTGAGTCCCAGCTATTCTACTTCAGATCCAGTTCCTTTGTAATGCACCTAGGAAAGCAGTGGAAGATGACTTGAGAGCTTGGGATCCTGATTCCCATGTGGGAGACCAGAATAAGTCTTACAAATATTCAGAGGTTGGGGCCAGTACTGTGGTGTAGCAGGTAAAGCTGCCACCTGCAGTGCTGGCATCCCAAATGGGAACCAGTTCAACTCCCAGCTGCTCCATTTCTTATCTATTGGAAAAGCAGTAGAGGATAGCCCAAGTCCTTGGGCCTCTGCACCCACATGGGAGACCCAGAAGAAGCTCCTGGCTTGGATCAGCTCAGCTCCAGCTATTGTGGCCATTTGGGGAGTGAACCAGCAGATGGAAGACATTTCTTTCTCTCTCTCTCTGCCTCTGCCTCTCTTAACTCTGCCTTTCAAATAAAATATATAAATCTTTAAAAAATGTTCAGAAATTAAAAAAAGTAGTACTTCAATGAAAACCACATATCAAAGCATTTTTCTCTGGTTAATACTGATAAAATACAGAAGAACTAAGAACCAATACCCTACTGAGGAGACTCAGTATTGAAGACAGAAAACAAAAGAATATAAATATACAAAATTACAATCAAAAACACTTGAACAACTTGTCCCCATCCTAGTGGTGCCAACCTGATCCAAACTATTAACATCTCTCACCTAGATTACTGCAAGGACTTCTAACTGGTCTGCCTGCTTGCACCCTTAACTCCCTTAAAGTCTCTTTTCAACACAACTGCCTGAATGACCTTGTTTAAACATTGGTCAAGTTATTCGACTTTTCTACTCAATACTTTGCTGGCTTCCTATCTCACTGAGAGAACCATAATCTACAATGCTCTACATGAAATACTCATTGGACATTTTCTTGATCTTACTCTTTGTAGTCATATTGGTTTCTTAGCTGTCCCTTAATAGGCCATGGAGGGCCATCTTCAGGGCCTACATAATTATTAACTTTACCACCTTTTAAGTCTTTACTCAAAAGTTAGTGACACTTTTTTTTTAAAATAACACTAATCATGTTATTTAAAGCTGTAACCAAACCCTTCCCCCAATAAACTCTTCCAATCTCCTTTAGTACTTATCATTATATAGACCATATTTTACTTAACTATCTTGCTTATTGCCCACCAAATTTACTAAAATTCAAATTGCATGAGGGCAGGGATATTATCTGTTGTGTTGCACCCTTTATTTATAACACCTCATTCGGTGCCTGACCCACAATAGGTGCTTAGTGAGTATCTGCTGAATGAATGCACAATACACAAGAATGTCTCAAGTTATCACTTATTACAAAGAAACCAAGAGAAGGAATAGCAAAGTCACACTATATAAGACATACACCATTTTATTATTTACTCAATTTCTTTTTTAATTTGAAGTATTATAATTCACATATATGTATCTGTATTACCTACTAAGGGAGGTTTTTAAAAGGTTTTAGAGTAGGAGTAGAAAACACCTGGTTTGAAAGCTGACTTCACTGACCCTTAATAGTTATAAAAGTAAGCAAGTTACTTTTCTTCCCTAAACTTCAGCTTCCTCATGTCTATGATATAATAATGATAACAATGCTTACATCTTAGGCCAATGGAAAATGCTTTCAGAGACTGTGTAATGTTATTGATGTAAACCATGCTCCTCCTAAGAACTTGACAAATGGTAGCTGTTATTGCTACTGCAAAATGTGCTGTTTTATTCTTTACTATTTACATTATTTTTAAAGTTCTTAAAGAATATTGTTAGAAATTGTAAACCCAATATAATGAATCGATTTAAGTTTTAAAACTCAATAATTAGATTTGGTTCTTAGACATCTGGAGACTGTAATACAGGAGTCCATTGAGGGAGTAATACCTTATTGGTATTCTTAAAGAGATAATTATTCAATTGGAAATCAAGTGGGGTCACTTCTGATTTGTCATGGACAGTAAGCTTATAATACCTATGAGCCATAAGTGTTACACAAAGTGTCCACACATTCTGATTCATGATCCCAAGACCTGCCTACAACAATTACATGTTTATTCAAAGCATTGATATGTAGGATGCACCACAGGAGGCAGTAAAGAGTAGGTGTGAGTAGCATAAGGAGACAGTTTCGGAAAGTTTTCTGTTACTCAATTGATGACTTTTAAGTTGCTAAAATACAATCTATAAGAATATATATATTCTTCCTGTTTTCAAAACACTTAAAATATAATTGGGAGTAGGGAAAATAGCTACCTGTAAGTAAAATTAGCTAGAAATCTATGGTGGTAATATAATTGATGCTATAAGGCAATATGATTTATAGCTTTGAAGGATGAAAAATTCCATTTATTAAGTCAAAGAGATAAAGAAAGGGAATTAGTATGGCTAGGTTCTACTACTTAGAAGACAGACACCATACTATGTCTTAAAATATAGATAGAATTTATAGAAGAATTGCCATGCAAATAAGGGATTCTCAGTGCAAGAAAAAAATCTAACAAATATTCAGATGTAGAAAATGTTGCAGTGTTTGGAAAAGAACAATTTAAGTGAATATATCTAGTGGAAATAAGCATGATGAATATCTGTATTCTAAAGTGTTTATTTAGGCATTCAATAATTTTTTTTTTTTTAGTGTGAATTATTGATTCCTCCAACCTAGCTCTATAATCTGGCTGTATCAATCCAAAAGAGCACATGGCTGGGTTGCAAGTGGTTAGTGATTACCTCTAGAATTTGAACCCAAGCCTATAAAACTTCAAAACTCTAAGATTTTTCTCTATCATTCAGAATAGTTCCATGAACATTATAACTACATAGTCTAGAAAGAAGCAGAGTGAATAAAAATAGAAATTTGGGTCTCAGTTAAAACATTTATTTAACAAATATTTATTGAGCTCCTATTTTGACACTGCTCTTCATACTGTGGATAAAATAGTAAGCAAAAAAACTAAAATCCTGGTTCCCATGAGCCGTCTTGTTAGTGTTTATTAATATATGGCTGACAGAGGTTAGCGGTGGGGGGAAGGAAAACTAAACATGTTTCTCATTAGTTATGGATATTTTTATCTGGACTCCATTACTAGAATATCCTAACATGATAATTACTTAAGGCAATTCTGATTCCTTACTGCTCTTTGTTGGCCTCTACTTTGTTGACTATGAATTAAATTGAGTTCTTACTATAAGATATTTTTAGTGTTTACATGACTTAGGTCACAAATTTTTTATAGTAGGTAAAAACTATTATTAATCGTATTGCACTTCAATTGGGTTAAGGAATTTTCTCAACCTATCCAGTAAATGGGGAAGACAGACAAAAATGTATTCTTTTGTAATCCCAGAAACCGATGCTTTAAAAACCATGCTGTTACACTCTTTTTCTAAAAAGTTCTTATATTTATCTCAAGGAATTTGAAAAATGAAGGAATAGATTTCTTGAATTGATGGGGGGTAGGCAGCAGGATTTACTGGAAATAGCACAAGTCAAGGTGAAAGAGACCCCAGTGTATCATAAGTTTGCTTCTGACATACTGTGGAAGTCATTTCAATTCCTTCTCTCTCTCTCTCTCTCTCTCTCTCATTTCTATCCACCCCCAACTTGATTTTCTTACTATTAGGTAAATCTAATACTTGCCATTCATATTTCATGGATTGTGAGTTTGTTTGTAAGTATGTGATTATGTTTGTAATACCAATGAAAAGTCGCAAATAGTGAGATGTTGGGTATAACATTACTTAAAAATTATCAACATAATTTCTGAAAATAGATTCATTTTCCTTGACAAAATGTATAGACAACTGATGCAATAAACTTACTGTTTTATCACCACAGAGGTAGTTTTCAATCAACATAAACAACTTCAGATGAAAGTGGGATTATACATCACTTTTTTTTTCTTTTGGGTTAATAGACTCAAATTCAATTGTTGTAATCACATTTATAAAAAGTTAAACGAAAAATTGAAGCCAATATGGTTTGAATCATTATTACACTCCAACAACCAAAAGACAGAAAACATAAATAATGCACTTTGATTAAAAGTTTTCATTTCTTTTGCTTTTGTGGAAAGCTCTCCTAGAAAACAGATGCTAAAGTAACACAATTTCCAAGGAGTTAGACTCTGTTGATTGCTCTGTCCATTCTCACAGCATTGGTTTTAGCTGTCATTTATTTATGGTTTACCCTATTATTTCACTGTTCAGGCATGTTCCATCCATTCTAAGCTATTTGCAGCTCTTCAAAGTGATCTACTTCTTAGCTCCATGCTTTTGTTACTCCCTCTACCCTGCATGCCTTTCTCACTCCAGGCTGCATTGCAAAAAATCCATTAGCTGTCAAGATTCAATGCAGACAGAATCTCAGAGGAAAACCTTTCTTGACCAGTCCAGGTAAAACTGGTCTTTGGTTTTGTTTGTTCTTTTGTTTCTCACAACGTTCTAAATACATGTACATTAAAGGCTCTGTGATACCTCAAGCCATTTATTTATTTATATGATTGCAACTTTTCCTAGACTGGAAGCTTCTTGAAAGCAGTCTGCTTTCTATTGATCTTAGTATCTGAGATTCTAGCACAGAGCATAAATCATAATTATCATTCAAATAGTTTCAATACTTGAATGAATAAATGGTGAGCTATGAGTCACACTCTGATATCTGTAAATACATATATGTGTGTCTAAGCAATGTCTTGACTGTTAAATAAAAAAATATAAAATATATTGAAACATACCAACATCAAAAATCCTTTTGAGTTTAGTATTTTATAAATGTTCAATTACAAAACAATCATTATCAAGTAAATGATCGTGACATAAGTAGTCTATTTGCACAAAAAATAGACAAGATACATTTCTATCATTTGAATTTTAACCATTTTAACATTTTGGGTCACAGTAACAATATCATGTTGAATCATGGCAAATGTGAGAAACTATTCACCATTAAAGAAGTTATCAGAACCAAGCAAGTAAGTAGTTTGGGGCACAAGGGAAATAGAGTCAAACACTTTAAAATTAAAAATTGTTAGAATAAATAAATAAAAATATAAGATGGAACATTATTAAACCAACATGGTGAAATAGCAGACCAGAACAATCTTTTTGCAAACATTTCTATTTCAGAAAGAAGAGATAATCCAAAGATAAAGTTATAAATTAATAAATTATGCAAGGAAGTACAAAATATCATTAGTAAAAGAATATAATCTTATTTAAAATTGAAATTAATATAGAACAAGTAATATTATACTTGTTCTATGTGATAATACATATAGTCCCAGTTCCTACTGATCTATTAAAAGTGCCTATGTCTCAAGACAGATTAGTTGAAACATTAAGGATTCATTATCCAAAAATGATCTGAAAGCACTTAAGATATTCTTATGGAAAACATTTTCATCTCTTTGCTTAGGGGTTTGTTTATGGGTTTAAGCTAAACCCATAAAGACAACAGCTAATGTTTAGGAGTAAAAAGGCATTTCCCAAAGGCCATATGAAAGAAACTTTAGACTAATGTTTACCATACTTCTTAAATATAACAGTGAAATATTTCTTAATCTAAATATTTATTTCTTATCTAAGTTATTTATGATGCGTCCTCTGAAGAAAGCCCCTTTCCCCTTCAAAAAAGATGAGGAAGGGATCATTTACAATGCTCTGAACTTACAAAACAATACATGCCATACTTATCCTTGGAACAGGAAATCATAATGGAGAGATCCAAGTTGATATTTGGGCTCTTTATCCATGTTTTTAATTTTTTTCCTGTCATTTACTATCTCCATCATATCATGAAAGAAAACTGACTACTGAAGTTAATTTTAAAAGTGGTAATAAATAAATAAACTCTATAGAACTTGCAAAATGATCCACAGAGTGCTTCTAGGTTGTAATTGTAACAGAATTGGTCATACAAACTAAACGTTACTTGTTTGAAATTCAAATAGAAAAAGGCTTACAAAACAGTGAACAACAGGGAGTTCTTTAATAAAACTTATAAACACAGAAAATGAGACTTTAGTACCCAAACACACTAAAATATTCTCCTAGTAAAATAAAAGTGGGAAACACGTTGCATTGACAATTTCTTTTTTTAAGATTTCTATTTTAGGTATGAAGTCTTAACTGTTTCCTATTTTTTTTTCTCAAAGGCAGTCATTTTCCTTGTAGACTTCCTTCAATAAATATAAGCTCACAATGTTAACTGGGAGCTTGTATTTATAAATATTTATTTATTATAATTGTATAATTCCCTTAAACTATACAACTGGAATTCCACTGATGGTTTGTATGTCTGGCCCAGAGCTGAATGAACATTATGTCAGAAAACCCTTCCAATAACAACGCCCTCATTCATGACAAGGGGTAAATCTTCCAAACTTAGACTCAACTTTGGAGGCTCATTAGCCATAGCAAGTGAATGTCAGTGGGGTGACAGCACCAGGGCAACAGCACACACGGAACCAAAACAACCAGCCCACCCAGGGCTGAGGATCTGTGTGATCAATATCACCACATCACAATGATTATCATTTTTTATGTGCACAGGATGGTCAGATATCCCACAGATCACATCCTAATGCCATTACAGCCATTGGATTTAAATCCCCAGCTTTCAAATAATTAAGCTGCCTGAACACAGGCAGCTCACAGCACTTTTTAAAAGAAAGACTGAATCCTAATTTAAAGCATGCTCTATAGCTTTTTACCTCCTCTGATTTCTTGGTTCTGGCCTACCTAAACAATTTTCATTTTTTCTTCCCCCCTTTCCACCCCCCCAAGAGTGAGCATGAACCTGAATTACAAACAGTTAAACCTGAAGGTCACTTCACAGCAGCGTTCCAACATGCTCCCCCAGCGAGGCTGCATGGCAACAATAAAACAAAGCCTTTGCAACCACCTGTAATAATCTGCCTGCTCAGCCAGCAATCGGAAAAGTCCTGGAGCTACACAAGGTAGACATTTTCTGCAGCTGGTTTAACATGTATATTGTGCCCAGTTGCCGTCTCGCCTCCTCTTACCTTCACGTTAGTCCGGAGTGCACAGTAACATGCAAAGAACATTGCAGTAAATAAGGAGCATATGGACCGGTATTCAGCTTCTCAGCACAGCGCAAGCCCCACACACACGATCCTGGGCATGTGCTACTAAGGAGCATCCGTTCCCTCTGTCAGTTTGAAAATGCATTGATCTCTGTTTTCTCTGACTACAAAACGACATTTCTTGAAGGCACTGAGTGAGAGCTCAAAATCTCTTCATTGGCTATATATAGCATTGTGCCCAGTAATTTCAATTAGCCGAGAATTCAGCATCCGAAAGTTAAGACCTCAGTTGCTTTTCCTTCTAGCATTTTAAATCACTGGATTTAAAAAAAAAAAAAAAGGAGGGGGGAATGAGCTCACCCAGGAGGGAGGGGGGGAAAGGTGAAGAATTGAAATTTAACCAATGAGTTACTTATATTTCTGAAGAGCCCTGGTGTTATCCTATTAGATACTTTACAATGAGATTGCATCGGGCAGACTGTAAACGAGGAGGAAACCCTTTTCCCTTCAGAGGTTTAATATGAGCTCTGCACTATATTCCAGCCTATTCTGATGCAGCACCCTGTTTGGCAAATACTACAAATCACTGCAAACATGTCTCATTCTGATTCTCCTTGTGGAATACGATCAAGACCGAAAGATCACTATCTCATCAAGTCCCCTAATGTGTGCTGGGTTCCCCTGGGGTGTTCTGCAGTTACAGGGCTGAGAAGTACCACCTCCTCTTACTTTCCTGCTCCGTGATTCTATTGTATCTTCCAGGGATGTCTAAAGTTGCTAGACTCTCTCATAAAACAATGTGTCCAATTATCCAAAACTATGCTTTATTGGTAAATGACAACAACAAAAAAACCAGGATAGAATTGGAAAGAAGACAGAAGGTTCCAGGGGATAACTTAACCTCAGATTCAATAGCTGCTGGTGCAGATGTAAAATGTTCAGCTGTTTCAGGAAGGAAGAGTCAGAGAAGAAAATAAAAGCTTCTGTGCCTATGAATCCATAAGGGGAAAAACACTTAATTCAAAAACATCTTCAGATCCTGCTGTCTGTTGTCATTCCTGTCAGGCACCGGATGCTGCAAATTAACTCAATTTTTACTTAGTCAAAAGGACAAAGTCCAATTTAAGGTTCTAAACTCTTATCTGCAGCCTTGGGAAGCCCTAATGCTCAGCTAGAATTCTAAAGCTATCTGGCAAAATGCAAGCAGAAATGAACAGTTCTCACTGCAGTAAAAATAGTGGGAGGAAAAAAAGTGGTTATGTCTTTGCCACGACGCTCCCCATCAGCTTACAGCAACAGGGAAGATCAGCATAACTCACTAGAAAAAGCTGCAGTGACTTTTAGGATTTTTCTTTAGTATGTTTTGCATAAGCTGCCTCCCCTCAGGAGCCTGCAGTAGTGCTGAAGCACTGTCAGAGTCACTGGGCATTTCTCCTGGGCAATGAGGTGAGGCAGCATCAAGAGGAAGCAAGGTATTGAAGGGAGAGAAATAAAAGGAAGAGAAAAGACAGGATTTTCTGTTTCTCTCTTAATGACAAGCACTCAGAAAGTGTCGTCACTTCTGACTAAATAGCTATTTTGGGCTGTCATTGTTTGTGCCTTTTTTTAGGAAGAAAAAAGACAATTTTAAGCTGGAGATTCTTAAGCAATGTAAGGGAACACAGCCACTTAATTTGATTCCCAGTTCTGTCTGTCATATGAGCCCAGGTAATTACAAATTGTAAGGACTTGCAACACAGCCTGAACATTAAAATTCTGACATAGATGCTTAGTTCTCCACATTCCACAACTTTTATTAATGGTTTTAAGTGCAGAACCAAGCATTTCATTTAATAACACTTCCCTCTCCTAAGGTCATAGCAGGTCACATTTCCTGCAGATCTTCCAAATAAATGAGCCCAAACATAGCAATTCAATGCCATGGAAAACACAGGAGGATTTAAAATGCCTTCATTCATTGTTGGTTCAGGAGATTTAATTCTTTTTCAACCTGAGAATAGGTAGGGTTTATTATTATTATTATTATTATTATTATTATTATTCACTAGGGGTTAGGAATAAAGAAAATGTATAACTTTTTAACTATTATTTTGATAGCCCCTAAAGTATTGGATGGCCCCAGGAGAGAAAGAGGGAAAAGAACAGCTGGAAAGGTTACAAATCTCAGAGCAGCTCAGAGGCAAGGATGAAACAGAAATGAAGCCAGGGTGAAAAAGCACATGTGAATTTCCCTGTCAAGACCATCAGGGAGAACTTCTGATAGTACTTCAGATACAGTTTCAATGTGTGTTCATCCTAAATTGACAGCTTTCAGTTTCAAAACCATGTAAGACTCCTGAGCACACTCTATCCCACAGAATCCCAACACACAACATGGAATATACAAGTAGATATCCTGTCTAATTCCCTCATGTATACTAGAATAGCTGGCTTTACGATTCTCATTTGATAAATGCAAGAATCAAGGCAATTAGAGTTAAAATATCCCACTAAATAGTATTCCCTGTTTTTAGGCAAAGACTTCAACAGGACAGTATATCTACAAGAAGAATAATATTAGCTATTGTAGAAGGAAATTATAACTGCTTACACATTTTTGGAAGCTCCAATACTACAAGCAAGTAGTCCTGGAAAAATCTATATTAGATTCTTCCTTTTACCATTTATAAAATGGGGATAATATTTAACTCTTAGGGTTATTGGGAAGATTAGAGATGAATTGCCACCAAAATAAAATCTAAATGAATCAATGACTTAAGGATAAAAATTCAAACTATAAACATGTTAGAATAAAACATAGACTTGTTTTTGGCTTGGGTTTGTATAATATTGCAGTAGATAAGGCTGAAAACATATAGAAAATATAAAAAACTGTAGAAAAATATAAAAGTCTTGTAAATTATATACTTGTACAATGAGTTGAAAAAATTCTTGCAACATATTCAATGTGAAATTTCTTTAAAATATAATTTTGTCTAGTCACTAAGAAAAATATGAAAATGGATGAAAAAATAAGCAAAGAACTTAACATGGCAATTCACAAAAGGATCACAAAATTCAATAAAAGTGCTCAGCCTCATATGTAAGAAAATGCAGCAAAACTAGAAAAGATTTCAAAAATCAACACATCACATACTACTGAGGATGCCTAAATTGTTGAAAACCTTTTTAGGGGCCGGTGCTGTGGTATAGCAGGTAAAGCTGCCTCCTGAAGTGCCAGCATCCCATATGGGTACTGGTTCCTGACCCAGTTGCTCAACTTCTGATCCAGTTCTCTGCAACTGGCCTGGGAAAGCAGTAGAAGATGGCCCAAGTCCTTGGGCCCATGCACCAGTATGGAAGACCTGAAGAAGTTCCTGGCTCCTGGCTTTAGATCGGTACAGCTCTGCCCATTGCAGCCATCTGGAGACTGAACCAGCGGATGGAAAACTCATTCTCATTCTCATTCTCATTCTCTCTCTCTCTCTCTCTCTCTGCCTCTTGCTCTCTGCAACTCTACCTTTCAAATAAATAAATAAATCTTAAAAAAAACTTTTTGAAGGTAAATGGTAATTATGTATAAATATTTTGAAGACATTCTTTTTGATGAAGTAATTTGACAGTCAAGAATTCAGCCCAGCCAGCACCTCGGCTCAATAGGCTAATCCTCTATAGGCTAATCCTCTGCCTGGCACAAGGGGTTCTAGTCCTGGTTGACCCTCTTCCAGGCCAGCTCTCTGCTGTGGCCCAGGAGTTCACTGGAGGATGGCCCAAGTCCTTGGGCCCTGCACCCCATGGGAGACCAGGAGAACCACCTGGCTCCTGCCTTCGGATCAGCGCGGTGCGCCAGCCGCAGTACGCTGGCCTCAGCGGCCATTGGAGGGTGAACCAATGGCAAAGGAAGACCTTTCTCTCTGTCTCTCTCTCACTGTCCACTCTGCCTGTCAAAAAAAAAAAAAATAAGCCCAGATATGTGTGTGTGTGCCACAGAATATCAAGCAATTATTACAAACACGTAGAGATATATGTGTATATTCTTAAGTGGAAAAATGTCCAATTCACAATACTAAATGTAAACAATAGGGTGGCTAAAGTGATGGAATAATATGAGCCTATATGTATGTGCATATTTAAATATAATTATAGGTAGCTTGTGTATACATGTATGCAATAAAATTTTGACAGTGTTGATCACTGGGAATTAGAGAAGGAAACAGAGCATTATCTTTCATTTTTCATTTCATACTCTCCATGCCATAGGAATATTATTCATAATGAGCTATTTACCCAGCTATACTCTGTAAAGAGAAAAAGAGAAAAATCAAAACATAAGCAAAGAGGAAATACTAGGAACTGTGAAGGGATTTGTCTATATTTTAGTTAATGAACAAAGGTCAGGGATGATCGTGAGATGAGAAACAGGAGTCTTCTGATTCCTGAGTTGATCTTAGTTTAGAGTACCTCTCATAGTATGAACATCACTCTGTTATATGTGTAACTCTAATCTAAATATACAGGGTATTTTTCTTACAGCATGGTCCCTAAAAGTAAATCAACTCTTTATTTCGTTCTCCAGTGAAAAAAGCAGCTATTAGGTAACCTTGATCTAGTCGATTTTTCATCTTATGCACTCAATTTAGAATTTGCATATCTATATATACTTGTATTTGGTTTGTGCTTTCTTTTTTAAACAATGAGCATGTCATACTTTTAAATATTCAACCTAAATTTGTAATTTGAAAAATTAATGCAGTATGCAAATAAAATGTGATAAAATATAATAACAGTAATATTATATGCTAATATGGACAAATAATTCATGTTATTAAGAAGAAGATTGGGTTATTCTTCTTTAGAGGTAGATGGGGCAACTTTATTAGATTTCCTTGGTGTTTTTTGTTTGCTTGTTTGTCTAGTTAGGACAGATTATGTATGTTTAAATGTTAAGGATCTACCATGTTTTACTCTAGGTCAATTAAATCAGAATCTCTGAGAATGAGACCCAATCATTTCACAATGTTCTATGATTTCAATTGTCCACGGTTAAGAATTACTTCCTCATAGTAGGAGTTACCAAATGATTTTGTAAAGTAAGTATAGATAGTATTCTAGGTTTGTAGGATATACAATCTCTGCCACAACTACTCAATTATGCTATAGATGCTATAGCAAGAAGGTAGCCTATGTAAAAATGCAGTTAATTGGATATTGCATAAATTATTACAGTAAAACTTCATTAAGACACTAATATCTGAATTTTATACATTACTCACGTGTCATAAAATATTATTATTCTTTTGATTTTTTTTCAACCATTTAAAACCATATATGCAATTCTTATGCCTTGCCAACCTTTGCCCTAAAGTTGAGAGAAATTTTCTAAAACTGTGGTCATAAACTAGCAGCATCAGGATTTGTCAGAAATGCACATTTTCAGCCCAAATGCAAGACCTATTGAATCAGAAATTCTAGGTGCATGGCTCAAAAATCTACATTAACAAACTCTCCATGTGATGGTCATATAAACTAAGGTTTGAGTACCTTAGCTGTGTTCTAAAGGAAGAGAGAAAACTGATAGGGATCTCAATAAAAGTCAGAACATATAACCTCTAGAGAACTGGTAGAAAATATACCTTAGAAGGTAGGAAAGTATAGAAAATGAGAAAAGCTGATTCCTGGTGCCAATGAGATCATCATAGAGTGGAGGCTCAGGGTCCTGAGAAAGATGTCAGTTAAACAAGGAACCACATAAATGTCTTATCACTTAAAAAACACTTCTCTGATAGTAACACTAATATCTCTTGGGTCTTTGAGTTAGAAAACAAAACAAACCCATCTTTAAACTCCCTTTCTGCTACTTGTCAGCTGTTTGACCTTGCACAAGTTATATAACCTCTCTCTGCCACAGAACATTCTGTAAAGATTATAAGCCTACTCTACAGAAAAGCTGTAAGGATTAAAATAAATGTTTCACAAATTGCATGGACATGTAACTAGAAACACAGTAAATTAAAACACTGGTAGTGTTTATAGTAAAACAGATTGAAATGATAAAAGTAAAGTGAAAAATAAAGAGATATTTTCATTCCTCTTGACTCACTGCAAAATACCTATAAGATTCCTTGCAGGAGTTTAAAGCGAGGTTCCTAGGATTTCCAATCAACCTTCAAGGGGACTCTCAGTAGGTTTCATCATCTCATCATCCCCTCTTTCGTTGGACTTTCTCTCATCCTCCTTGGAATTTTACTGAGATAACAAAAAACCAGTTTATAAATTAGAAACCACCTAAGAGCATCTCATATTTTTCCATTAAAGTATCTCTAAAGATAGAAGAGAAAATATTTATTTATTTAGGTGTAAACAGAATTTCTTTAATGTTTCATTTCTTATATTAAAAATGAAAATATTAAATTTAACCTCACAAAATATAAATGTATATATATCTGAATTTGCTATATTGTGTTATAGTACTTACTGACCACTAAATTTAGTAAGCTAAGAAGATTATACAATGTTTATCCTGTGGCTTTGAGTACTCTTTGACATACACACTACTATGCATGCTTAGAGGTATTCTTGAATGAGTTCACAAAACAAAGCTATATCCCATTTGATTCTTGATCCCTACATTAGCCATGAAAACATTGTCATCACCTCCTTATATGCAGTGAGGAAAAGTGACACAGTGATTAAATGAATTATTCAGATTTAAATGGGAACTAGAGTCAGAACTCTAACAATAGGTATTTTTAATTCCAAAGCTCACAGCAAACTTCTCAGCATCTCAGTGGCTAGGCCATAATTTCTAGCTTTTTTAGACAAAGCATTATATTTATATGTACATATTTTAATATTCCATTTATAATCATAATAAAATAATCTACATTGATATCAAATTTTAAAATTCATAATATAGAAAGAGGTAAAATAATTCATGGAAATACTCAGTCAAATCTCCATCAATGGCAAAATTAAATGGTTAAGTATTTGTACCCACATACATAGACGGACATGGACATACTGAATTGGCTACTCAAACATAAAAAGAAGCATTGCTACTAGTAGTAACAAAATATTTGGAACTGCTGAAAACTCTTGGCAAACTTTTCATAAAAGTGATGGACAATCTTCCTCCAATTGACAAAGAATCTGACTTGTTGAATTTTTCAATATTTACCAAGTCCATGTAAGAGATGCTTTATGTTAAATATATAAAAAGGAGGTATATGCCAGACTCAAGGAATGTTTTTCAGATTTCTGATATAAATGAATGTCAAATGAGATATCTAAAAGTATAGGATGATGTGAAAGTCTTTATTGTGTGAATTGTCTCACACAGCCGTAACCTCACTTACTGTCTACTAATTGCAGTAGTGTGCTTCCCACATGTCTTTAATAACCACTTAACTCTTACAAATTTCTAAAATGCCAGGAGTGCACACTCAAAAGGTAGTTCTTTTTTTTTTTTAAGATCTATTTATTGATTTGAAAGGCATATGTACAATTTAGGACATGCTCAATCAGACCTTCCCCAAATGATGGAGTTAGAATCATGCCAGGAGATTCCAATACAATTCCATCAAGGTGGCATGTACCAAGCCCATCTCATTAGTCCAAGTGATCAATTTCAGTTCATAATTGATCACACTGATAGGTCTAAGAGTCAAATGGATCACACAAACAAGACTAGTGTCTGCTAATACTAACTGATAGAATCAAAAAGGGAGAGAATGATCCAACATGGGAAGTGAGATACACAGCAGACTCATAGAATGGCAGATGTCCTAAATAGCACTCTGGCCTCAGAATCAGCCCTTAAGGCATTCAGATCTGGCTTAAGAGGCCATGAGAATATTTTAGGCATGGAAAGCCAAGACACTCTGGGGAAAAAAAAAAAAAAAAAAGAAGACCTAAATGAAAGATCTTTGTGAGTGAGATCCCAGTGGAAAGACGGGGCCATCAAAGGAGTTACCTTTCTCTGAAGGGAGGAGAGAACTTTCACTTTGACTATGACCCTGTTGGAATAAGATCGAAGTCGGCGAACCCTAAAGGCTTCCATAGCCTTGGCAACTCATGACTAGAGCCTAGGGAGATTACTGAGTGTCAAATTGTTAAGTCATTAACAGGAGTCACTGTGTACTTACGTCTTATGAGGGATCTGTCCTTAATGTGTTATCCAATGTGAAGTAATGCTATAACTAGTACTGAAACAGTATTTTTACACTTTATGTTTCTGTGTGGGTGCAAACTGATGAAATCTTTATATAGTATATACTGAATTGATCTTCTGTATTTAAAGATAATTGAAAATGATTAAAAAATCTTGGTGTTAAATTGGAAATTGCATAGATAATTAATCAATTCTTTAAAAAAAAATCATTTAGGATCTCTGTCCTTAATGTGCTGTACATTGTGAATTAATACTACAACTAGTACTCCAACAGTATTTTCACTTTGTGTCTCTATGTGAGGGCAAACTGTTGAAATCTTTACATAATATGTACTAAACTGATCTTCTGTGTATAAAGAGAATTGAAAATGAATCTTGATTTGAATGCAAGGGGAGAGGGAGCGGGAAAGGGGAGGGGAGCGGGTGGGAGGGAAGTTATGGGGGGGAAGCCATTGTAATCCATAAGCTGTACTTTGGAAATTTATATTCTTTTTTTTTTTTTAACAGGCAGAGTGGACAGTGAGAGAGAGAGACAGAGAGAAAGGTCTTCCTTTTGCCGTTGGTTCACCCTCCAATGGCCGCCGCGGCTGGCGCGCTGCGGCCAGCGCACCGCGCTTGTCCGATGGCAGGAGCCAGGAGCTAGGTGCTTTTCCTGGTCTCCCCATGGGGTGCAGGACCCAAGCACCTGGGCCATCCTCCACTGCACTCCCGGGCCACAGCAGAGGGCTGGCCTGGAAGAGGGGCAACCGGGACAGAATCCGGCGCCCCGACCGGGACTAGAACCCGGTGTGCCGGCGCCGCAAGGCGGAGGATTAGCCTGTTGAGCCACGGCGCCGGCAGAAATTTATATTCTTTAAATAAAAGCTTTATATAAAAAAAAGAAAGGCAAAGTTACAGAGAGACAGAGGGAAAGAGGGGGAGAGAAGAGAGAGAAAGAGAGAAAATCTTCCATCATCTGGTTCATTCCCCAAATGGCTACAATGGTTGGAGCTGGGCCAATCCAAAGCCAGGAGTTTCTTCTGGGTCTCCCACATGGGTGCACAGGCTCAAGGACTTGGGCAATCTTCTACTGCTTTCCCAGGCCATAGCAGAGAATTAGATTGGAAGTGGCACAGCCGGGTCTCGAACCAGCACCCATATGGAATAACGGCACTGTAGACAGTGGCTTTACCCTTTATGTCACAGCACTGGCCTATGGGTACTGTTCTAAAGAGCCTCTGTATACATCTTTACAGTATAAAACATCTACATTTCTGGGTAAAGAAAAATCTAAGAATGCTAGCCTTACAATAATAACATATTCTAAATTATAGGACCAGAAGAATGGTAAATGTGCTATTTTACCCAAAGGAGATAAGACAAGGCTTAAGGAAGAAAACCTCTCAAAATCCTTTCTTCCCTTAAAGATCAGATCAGACCCATCTTCTTGTGAGATCTTGCCTAACGGCATTAGCCCACACAGATTCCTTTTTCTGAATCCTTGTAGCATGCATTATCTGTACTGCCCAATTTAGTACTTGATTATACACTGCCTTGTGTTGTTCTCTCATTGCATTTTGTGCCCAAGTTACATCTCTCTAACCCCATTTAAGCTTTTCAAAAGCAAAGGACATGTGTGAACTGAAAAATAGTTCCCTTGGCACATAGTATTGTTGAATTATTTTTCATGAACTGATAGATTGACAAGCAGCTGAAAACAAAGAAATGAATAACCTCAACTAGGCCCTAACACTGCCTAATAAACCTGTCCTTTGAACAATTTACTCTTTCTAAAGGTGATTTCAAATCTCTACTGTCCTCAAACCTCAGAACTTCCTCCAGACAGATGACGGCCTTTTATCCCCGAGAGAAAAGAAGTCAGGAAGTCCTGTACAAAAACCATAAAATAAAACAAAATAAAAAATCAGTGGCTACCCTCGCCTTCTCTTTGTTCCTCTTGTTAGTAAAAGAATGTCATCCTTTCTACCTAAGTCACTGTTTCCCAAGTGCATTCCATGTTCCAAATTTCCTGCTGTGTCAGGATCATCAGCAGATGTTCCTCTCTCAAGTTTTTGTCTTTCCTTTTTAAAATGTATTTTTATTTATTTGAAACAGAGAGAGATACCCCCCCCATTGGTTCACTCCCCAAATGCTTCAAAAACTCAATCTGAGTTTCCTTTGTGAGTGACAGAGACTAACTACTTGAGCCACCAGTTCCCATCTACCAGAGTACACATTAGCAGGAAGTTAGGCCAGAAGAGGAGCCAGGACTCCAACGTAAAGCACTCTGATAGGGCGTGCAGGTGTCCCAAGTAGCAAATAAACTGCTGTTAAATGCCTGCTCCAAATCTGCACCTTTTTCCCTACTTAATCCTTCTCTCATATATGTTTAAGCCTCCTTCATCTTACAAAAACAAAACACAAAATGCAAAACCACTTAAAGGAAACTTTCTCCTAATCACAATCCATATCAATATTGTCCACCCACCTGCCATAACATAAGGCTTGTTTAGGAAAGGCAGCACCTCACTCTCCACTCATTTCATCATTTTCAACACTGACTCACTCATTGGCTTATGCCCTCACCAATCCATGAAAATGAGTATCATAGGGGCCAACACTGTGGCGTGGCAGGTAACATGGGCATCCCACATGGGATGCCAGTTCAGGTCTGGCTGCTCTACTTCCACCCTTACTCCATGCAAGTGGCCTGGGAAAACAGTGAGACCTGGATTTGGCTCCTGGCATCAGATCAGCCTAGCTCCAGCTGTCATGGCCATTTGGGGAGTGAACAAATAGATGGAAGATTGATCTCTCTATATATATAAATCTGCCTTTCAAATAAATAAGTCATTTTAAAAAAGAAAATGAATATCATAACTAACATGCCACTCTTCCAAAATTCACCTCTATCTTTACTTGATCAACCTTCTGGCAGATACCAAATGGCTGAACTCTGCCTTCTCTTCAAACATGTTTCCTGTTTAGCTTCTGATCTCATGTCTTCTTGCCTCTCTTGACTGATTCCTCCTTCAGTATTAGATTTATATGTGACTGAATTCCTCAAAACTCAGACCTGGATCCTCTTGTTTTTCCATTCTATACATTTTCCTAAATTTTACTGTTCATTCCATGGGTTTAATCATCATCTCTATGCTGATGATTTTCAAATTGTTTTCTAAGCTGCTTCTCTTCTCTGAGCTCCAGGTCCATTTGCCGGTTACTGGCACCTCCAATTCATAATGGCCACAACTAAATTTTTGCTTTCTGCCTGAAATCAAACACAGACTAGAATAGATGACACACAGGAATTATGTTTAATCAATGGAAGGAACTGAAATTTATTTGGTAGGTCTACAAGATCCACAGAAACAAAATTGGAATTAGAATGCTAGACAATCATACTATCATAACATAATAGAAATAGACTTATTTTAAAAGATTTATTTATTTATTTGAAAGTCAGAGTTTCACAGAGAGAGGAGAGGCAGAGAGAGAGAGAGGGGTCTTCCATCCTCTGGTTCACTCCCCAATTGGCCTCAATGGCCGGAGCTAAGCCGATCTGAAGCCAGGAGCCAGAAGCTTCTTCCAGGTCTTCTATGTAGTTGCAGTGGCCCAATGGCTTGGGCCATCTTCTACTATTTTCCCAGGACATAACAGAGAGCTGGATCAGAAGTAGAGCAGCTGGGATTTGAACCAGCGCCTAAACACGATGCTGGCACTGCAGGCGGTGGCTTTATCTGCTATGCCACAGCACTGGACCCAGAAATAAGAGTAGTTTTAAAAGCACAGTAAATGATGGCACATTGAGTTATCTTTATGTTCTTAGAAACATAGAAACTTAAAGATAAAAGGGACCTTGGAGAGCATCTGGTAGAATATCTTCATTTTATAGATGAGGAAACTCTGGTCAAGAAAAAGAAAATTAGCTATCTGAAGTCATAAAATTAGACCAGAATCCAGGTTTATGCTCAGTTTCCAGAAAAAGGGCACATAAAAGTGTGGTTTTTATCCACATAGTTTTGTGAAGTTTGTATCATTATCACTATTTACAAAAATGGTTTCTAAAGTTCAGAAAAATTAAGTAACTTGTACAAAGTTATGGAATCAAAACTTACCTCAATATAGAACTCATCAACTTATTAGAATTTTTTTGTATTCTTCTAATGTGTCCCTATAATATCTACTGGAAATTTCATTGATATTCAGTTTTAATTTTTTTTAAAAAAATCAGCCATTCCTCAATATTCTTGACAAAGATGACACTTAAAGACTTTATGGACACAGATGCTGATTAAAGCAGGAAAAATCATTTACAAGGTCATAAATTATGTATTTAATTACTTATAAATTCAAACCACAACTTATTTTTGCTAAGAGTTCTGGCTTGATTATAGATCACTGGCTGTCACTAATAAATTAAACTGTTTAGATTTTGAAAGTGTTATATTTTATACCCAAGAAACAAATTCAGTAAAAAGATCCTATGAGGCCAGTGCTGTTGTGTTGTTGGTTAAGTTCCCTCTTGTGGCACCAGCATCCCATATGGGTGCCAATCCAAATCCTGGCTGCTCTACTTCCAACCCAGCTCCCTGCTGATGGCTTTGGAAAACAGTGGAAGATGATCCAAGTGCTTGGACCACCCATGAGGGAGACTTGGAAAAAGCCCCTGGCTCCTTGCTTTGGATCAGCCCAGCTCTAGCCACTGCAGCCATTTGGGGAGTGAGCCAGCAGATGAAAGACCTCTCTGTCTCTCCCTCTCTATCTCTCTGTAACACTGCCTTTCAAAAAAATCTTAAAAAAAAAAACACGAAATATACGTATGTCTAAAATTTCTTTCCTGTGAAATCATATAATATGTATTTAAATACATACTTAAATCCATAAACAATTAGTCTTTAAGGGGCCGGTGCTGTGGCATAGCAGGTAAAGCCACCACCCGCAGGGCAGGCATCCCATATGGGTGCCAGTTGTAGTCCCGGCTGCTCCACTTCTGATCCAGCTCTCTGCTATGGCCTGGCAAGTCAGTGGAGGATGACCCAAGTCCTTGGGTCCCTGCACCCGTGTGGGAGACCTGGAAGAAGCTCCTGGCTCCTGGCTTCAGAGCAGTATGGCTCAAGCTGTTGCAGCCAATTGGGGAGTGAACCAGCGGATGGAGGACCTCTCTCTCTCCTCTGCCTCTCCTTCTCTCTGTGTAACTCTGAATTTCAAATAAATAAATAAATCTTTAAACAAACAATTAGTTTTTAAAAGTACATGTTATCAGAATTAAAGTTCATAAATGTAAATCTTCTTTCTCTGGTAAAACGTACTTACTGGAAGCTAAAGCAGGTCATATGTGCAGATACTACCTTCTTCTCTAATCTACCAACCACCTTCCTGATTTTGGCCAAATAAGTTTAAATGAAAGTAGAAACAGAATGATAGCAACAAGTTTTATAGAGAAATTGCTTTATTTTCCAGGTAAATTATAAATATAGTCATCGGTGTGTATGAAGTTTTTATTTTTTGAAATATTCCCAAAATAAAATTAAATGTATTCAGAATTATAGTTGGACATAAGCTTTGAAAACAAAAAGGCTATAAGTATTCAAAAGGAGATAAATTAGAAAAATATACATGAGATATGAAACAATGTAATTATCTAATAAATGATGCAAATTTAATCATTACTTACCAAAAATACAGAATTATATTGCAAGTGATCATAGACAACTCAGATAAAGTATCCTTAAAACTACTCATAGATATATTGATTAATTCAGTTTGAGAACCTGAATATACAAATGGATAATGGCCAGACCATATGTGTAATAGATCTTTGATTCACAATCTCTATAGCAACTGGCCCCAGATGGTCAGGATTTGTTCAGTGACTACCATTTTCTCTAATTTTTGCCCCTGCTTCTAACTCAGGATTGGGAAAAGACAAATATTCTCCCCAAATTAATCAAACAGGTCATTTCACTTCTAGTTACCCTGCCTGCAGTCCCCCCATGCAAATACCAATCAGAACAAGCCTGAAGATACGCCTCTCCACTTCCCACTCCCTACATCCCCTCCCCATCCCTGACTCTAAAGCTTTCCTACTCTCCTACTTACTTCAGAGTTTCTGCCAAACCCATGTGATAGTGGCTGACTCTCTTGTTATATAATAACCTCTGAATAAATAGCATCTGCTTACTCTCATTCAGGTGGTCTTAATTTATTTTTAGCAAATATTTGCAGAAAGTAGAGATCAGTTTTATAATGACCATTTGTTCTAATTTTCCAAGATTAATGCTGGGTTTTCTCCCAATGTAATTAACAGTACCCCCAACTTACTCTCAAAAGTGTGTTTGTTAGAACAACAAATTACACGGATACTCCAATCTAGTCAAATTACTCATTAGAAAAAGTCATTAACAGGCAGACTGGTTTCAGTATTTTTGAGCTGGAGCAATGCTAGTTAACAATGAAAAGTGTCTGGGCCACTAAATAACTATCCTCTCTTATCATAAAATCAATTGTCAAATTAGAAAAAAAAAAAGTGTCCTATCTATTGTACCAGGTTTTCCTTGATGAGATTTCCAGCTTTAGTAAAGAAGAGATGGGATTTTAAAGGTGTCCTCTTTTCCCCTTGAGGCATTCCTGCCACCCCTGCAAGATGATGCACGAGTTGCCATGGCAAATTCTTCTCCCACGCTGCTAGAAGACCTTCCCATAGCCAGCTAACTTCTGTTCTGTTACCATTCTTTCTCTCTCTGCTACATAGTCACTCTGAGTCTAGATTTCAGACTATAACCTTCTTTCTAGCTTCTTTTCTTTGAAAGCAATTTACTGTCAGCCTGCTTTTCTGTAACCTATTGTGCAGGTCCAGAGATAAACCCTGATGGCAGGCAGATAGAAAAATGCAGTAGACAAAAGACCAAAGATATCAAGGGTAAGGCTAGAGTGAGTCATTTCAAAGTAAGAATTCTTCTGAGACCTTGCTGATCACAAATGCTGTTTACAAAAGAAAATATGAAGTTTAGTAAATTAAATGACTATCATATGTAAATACATGGCTTTCCCCTAAAGAGTGGCATATGTTTTACAGTAAAGTAAAAGAGGCTCACAGGCTTCAAAGTTAGAAGTTTAAAAGTATAAAGTTTCAAGACAGTGGAGACAATTTTTGAACTAGCTCAGTACAAAATATATGTGTGTTCCTTGCATGTCTGATTGAATTGGAATGCACTGGTTATAAGTACTATGACCTTGGTAACTTATGTAATTTTTCTGAGCCTTAATGTCTTCATGGGTAAAATAAGAAAAATATAACAACTTCATAGGCTTCCTGTGCAGTAAGACTATGAAAAAATACCAGCAAATGCCTCAATGTAGCATTTATTTGATAAAAAGTTTCTGCTATTAATCTTGTTTCTGCTGTGACTTAAGAGGTCGTGTTTAGGAGGGTCATACTAAATAAATCTTTCTTTAAATGTTTCCAATGAATATGTTCTGATTATTTACACTTAGTTGAATCTCAAATTAGGCTACAACATGCTTGACTGTCACTCACATGCATTTTTTAAGGTTTGGAGCATCTGTACTGTGCTAAGAATATTCTTGATCTCTGGTAGATTTCATACTGCTTTTTCAGTGTTCTAACAACTCCTAAATATGAGAAGATTAATAAAAAAAACTTTCACTGCCAGTGGGTGTTGCCTAATTCCCAGCCATATGACTATTTAAGAGCAAATATGGCTATTTAAGTCTCATTACTCGAAAATTAGAATAAGCATCTTTTGAAAATAGACAAAAAACAGATCTCCTCTTCCTCCTAACTTATACAGTGACAAAAATCCTGGATGACAAATGGACTTCCTGAAAGATGAGGCTATTTTAACATATTCATGCACATATGCAGATATACTATAAATACTTATAAAGCTGCATGCATTCAAAGGTCTATTGAGTTCTTACTAAGAGCTATCTGTGCCAGCCTCCATAGTAGGCAGTGAGTGTACAGGGTGATCAAAACAGATTTCTTCCTTTTGTGAAGTACCAATTTCTTTGTTTCATTCTTGTTCTCCTGCCTATACTCATAAGCATGCACAGGCATACACACATACACACTCACACACACACACACACACACCTCTCCCACAACCCCATATATCTATGAATACACACACACACACATATATACTCCCCAAACCAGGGCAACACAACATGATTCTTTGGGAAGATCCATGTTTTAGTAAAAGAAAAGTTAGAGTTGCATAACTATAAGGCACCACCTACTTATATATTTAATTATTTTGATCTCGTATTGTTCTAGATAGTTTTTAAGGTAAATGCTATCAGATGACAATGAGCTCTCCATTTCCATCTGGGCAGGGGAGGCCTGAAGGACAGCTGAATGATGAATATGGCTTTCTGGTCAGCTTGTCTTTGCTGGAAGCACATCTGTATTAAATCTTGCATATACTAACAGGAAATGAGTGACACTTTAAAAAATGTGTTTTTATTTACAATGCAAGTCTTCCTACCATTTAGAAAGTCTCATAGTGGACTGGAAACCATGCTGAAGGGCTTTTAAGCATTATCTCTAATCCTTACAATAACTCTATGTGGTAAGAACTACATTCATTTGAAGATAAAAATGGTGTTTACATGACCTCAAAATCATGATACATTGTATTAAAGATTAAAACTTCAAAACTCAGAAAGCATGCTTAACTTCAGTATATAACAGCACATTAAGGTTTGTGTGTGTGTGTGTGTGTGTGTGTGTGTATGACATGAAATAGCAAATATTTAGTATATATTTGTAGTATACATTGGACCTAATTCTTAAGATGAGAGCATAAGCAGAAATAAAGGTTCATTTGGCTGTTATTGTTCCCTGTTATAAATACTGTCCAGTATTCAAATTTTAACCATATGACCATGTGTAGGTCCTTATTTGTATAGGTTTGACTTTGGAAGACAGATAGATAAATAGACAGATACATAGATAGATAGATATAGATATTTTATTGATAGTGGTGTGGTTGGTGATTCTTTTAGTTTGCATACTCAGACAACATAAGGAACAGGCAAAAATGTATGTGGCAAATTTTAAAGAATGCATAAACATATATAATTCTGAAATGCATATAGTACAAAAATTAACATATATATGAATATACTTTTATTCTTTCTACATTTAAAATTTTATGGATTAAGTATTACTGCTACAGTTCTTGAACATGCTTAACTGAGTTTCATTTATTGATAATGAGACATTGAAGGTGTGGATCTGGGAAACTGCATAATTTATATATTTTCTCTACAGCATTCCTTCCCCACACGTGGTAACCTTAAAAACCCTGAAATGTGTCCTTTTGGAATAAACTATTCAACAGTTAAATGTTTTCCCTTTTTTCTCAAGGTATCAGTTCAATTATGCTTATGTATTCCCCAATAGACTTTTAATCAGCCATTAGTATTTAGAAAGTCTAAGAGGTAAAATAAGTCAACACCTTTAATGGACCCATTAGCATGACCTTTTTCTTGCTTCTTAAGTTTGAAACCAGAACTAAGTTTAATTTCAAATTTTAACAAGAGTAAAGTATTGCATTATAATGTAAAGATGTACATAAAGCCAGGGAGATATGGGTAAGGCTCCATCTTTAATTTGCTAAGATGTAAATAGAGGAAGTGGGGAATAGAGATGCTAATAAATAAGATAATTTTAAGTTCTTTATCAAGCACTTGATTTTGTGTTTATGTGCTAATAGTCCCAGAATCACAAGGCTGAAAAGGTACACTGAGAGTTATGTACACTGCCCCTGAAACTTAAAACCAATCTAGACCAAAAGCCAATTTTCCTAGTTGCCTTCACAACTCATTCTAGAAAAAATTCATGGTCTCCAAAATACTCCATGATAGGAACCTTATTTCACATCAGTTTTCCCAAGTGCTTTCTGTTCTGGAAAACAAAGCACTAAGATGAACTAATACCATTGATTTTTAATATTATAAGCCAAATTCAACAAAATAATAAAAGTATACTAAGACTGCAATATATATGGACAAAAAGAATCACAGATACAAATATCCCACCCTCTTCCAACTAATGATACTTCCTATGTAAGCTTGATTGCTTCTGGAGTTTGTGAATATTTTCTATTTCTATATTTGTTTGCCAGTAATCTACTAACTCACAGAGGTATGAGATGGCAAAAATTTAAGAACTATTACTGAGGAAATAACTTGTAAAGGGGCACATTGTATCCATTGGTTTAATTTTGACTTGACCTTAATTTATCTTGGGTTTGACAATCATTTGACCTTATTCCATGCACACACTGAGACAACACCTGAAATTCAAGTGTGAGGCTGTGAAAGACCACAGCACTAGAAGGCTTAACAGAATGGGAGGCACTGCATCCACCCAGGCAAGATAGCCTATAGGGAAGGCCTTGACCACCCAACCAGGCACCAGGCTATGGTTCAGGACTACAGACAGCTCTAAATCTCACCTGTCTCCATTTATCAGCATGGTTCTTCTTACTATGCTTGATAAATTATTTTATAATCCCAGATACTTCACTTGAAATCTTTTAGATGCTGGTAATAATCCCAAACAGAGAAAAAAGCTGAACAATGTTTCTGAAAATCAACATAGTAAAATGTTTGTACAGAAAACTCAAATAGCAAGCTTTTCATGAGAGAGGCAATTATGAATGGATTAAAACAAATGAAGGAAGCTCACACTTGGGGAAGACCTCTCCTGAGCATCACATTGGTATTGTTTCATAGAGAAAGAGGCTGATGGCCATTATTATTTTTTTTTTGATAGGCAGAGTGGACAGAGAAAGAGACACACATAGAGAGAAAGGTCTTCCTTCCGTTGGTTCACCCCCCAATGGCCACCAGGGAGCCAGGAGCCAGGTGCTTCTCCTGGTCTCCCATGGGGTGCAGGACCCAAGCACTTGGGCCATCCTCCACTGCACTCCCTGGCCACAGCAGAGAGCTGGCCTGGAAGAGGGGCAACCAGGACAGAATCCAGTGCCCCGGCCGGGACTAGAACCTGGTGTGCCGGTCCCTCAAGGCGGAGGATTAGCCTAGTGAGCCATGGTGCCAGTTGCCTCTTCTTTCTCTGTGTAACTCTGACTTTCAAATAAATAATTCTAGAAGTGACTTTACAGTGTTATTAGTTCAACTGATAGGTAAGGAAATTTGACTCACTTAAGGTCACAGAAAACTACCACATGGAGTATATGATTCTAAAATGATAAATTATCAAAATAATTTTAAAAGATAGTGGTATTTAGAAAGGCAAAAGTATAAATCAGTTGTATATTCAAATCAGTGGACAAAAAATAAGGGGTATTTTCATGTGTCTTTATAGGAGTACAGATATCTTCTTTCAAATATGTTGCAGGCCAACATTTGTTGAGTGTCTATTATATGCCGAGCACTGTCCTAGAAAATTTATATAAATTAGCTAATTTCACCATCATAACACCCTAAGGTAGACATACAATTATGATTTTAATTTTTATGAAAAACATGAAATATTAAAAGAAATGTTAAGTACACACCAGGTTCCAATAGCATAACATTCTAGTCAAAGCTTCCTGGTTCCAGAATCTGAGCTCTTAACCATTTTATACATAATTTCAATATGAGACTACATTACCTAAGTATATTTTGCTGTATCATTACATGATCACTAAATATAACCTCAGTTATAAACTGCATTCATTTTCTTATCTCATTTATTAGCATCTATTTATAATTTGTCTATATTATATGTGATACTTAAAAAGAAAGTGGTGCTTTACAAAACAAAAAAGGACTTTCATGATTCATCCTTCAGGAATTTGTATATTCATCCTATAGGAATTTGTATATTTGCAACTTCTTGTACTTTTATGGATTCATTCCTTCAGCCTAGAAGAGAAGGCCAACTCTTTTTAGGCCTAACTCAAATGCCACTTCCTCTTTGAAGTTTTCCCTTACCCTGCCACATAAAATTGGTCACTCCCTCCTCTGTATTCCCAGGGAGTTACATTACATTGCGTTGTTTACAAATTGATGTGTTCACATCAAAAGGAGATATTACCTCGGCCTCTAGATTCAGGATTGGCCGTAAGTTGGTGTTCTGTACTTTGGAGTGAATGTGTGCATCTTTCAGTCACACACACATAGCATGTGACGAACACAAATTAAGATCAATGTGGAGAATCTCTTTCCACTATCCATAGTATGAATGCTATGTGTATTTCTGGAAAGTCATATATCAACAAGAGAAGCTATAATCACTGAACATTGGTGCTTTAATTTTCTAAGTGGAGGAGTGAACCCTGGACAAGACACCTGTGCGTATTGAGGCTACAGTGCAGTTGGCTCTAGAAAGACATGGATCAGTGTTGGAGTCCCAGTTGGCTGCTCACTAGATGTATGTTGGAAGGATACCAATAGTATCCTTGTTACTGAAGTACTGTAGAAATAAGTGAAAACATTTCTCTTCAGTGTCCTAAACTTGTGTCTCCCCTGCCCAATCCTGACAAATTCCTATTCTCCAATCTCAGGCCCAGGTTTTTTATTTAGTCAAAAGACCCACAGGAACAATTCTAGAGAAAAGCAGTGGTTGGGATGCCATCAAATCACATCCTATAGAAAAACATTTCTATTGCTTACATGGAAGACCAGCTCCATAATCATGTAACAATATTTGCTGACTATAGCTTCCTACATGAACCCACAGTATTTATTTAGATCACTTGGTCAAAAACTCTTTCTTGGAACTTAGGGCATCTAAATTTGCCAATGGGTTGTTTGTGTTTGGCTCCAGCAAAAGGATAAGCAAACATTAAGATAATAAGCTGTGATCTTTCAATCACCATTATTTCTAGTCCCAAAAGTTAGCTCAGTATGCAGCCAGAAAGACACAGATGTGTCTTAGAGGAAGTAGGAATTCACATCAATAAAATACCAGGGTTATGTAACATGGAACAAACTTTAGTTTCAATTTCCTTTTGGAAGTTGTAGCTGGCTTTCCAATCTAAGCATGTTTAAATGGCCCTGCCTTGCCTACAAAAATGTAGTGCACAGTATCTAATTGTCTGCAGTATCAGTATTATTAGCTACAGATGTAACATATGTTATTTGCTCATTATAAGTTTTGATAATTCCCAAAAGACATTAATGGCTTTCCATAATTGGCTACACACTCAAGTCCTAAACTGGTCTCTAGGACAAGTTATGCTGTATATTAGTGTGACCATAACATTCTCCCTTAGACTTGAGTTTGTATTTGGCATTTGGGTCTTTGGGCCACAAATGCAGGTGGGCATTTGCTTATATCTGGCACCTGCTGCTGAAACTGGCTCATTACCACACTGCCTTCCTGCCAGAGATATGATTATATATAGCCTGGCTTAGCTTTAATACTCAGGAACTATTGCTTCAAAAATGCAAATTATATATTCTAAGTGAATCAAGGATCTATTTCTATTCCTAGGATTTCCATAGGCTGCAAGCCCTCACACAGAATCATAATGGTAATTGCATTGTGGTAATATTCCCTCTTAGATACCTGAAAGTGCTCTATGGTATTAAAACCCTCCATAGAAGATCCTCACAGTAAGGGATGTGTATGATTACTTAATATTTATTTCTATTCTAGATGATCTAAGGGTTAAGGAGGTTTACCGAGGATGAATATAAAACAGGGCTCCTGCCCTTTAACAACATATAATTTTGTTGGGAAAAAGGACATACCTCTATAGTACATATCAAACTCCTCTGAAAGCACTGACATTTATTGGACTTATTTGTCTCTATGTCTGTTTCTCCAAGAACATTATGACTTAGTGGGTGCAAGACCTGGGTGATTATCATTCCTTGAGCTTAGCATAATGTCTGCTACCATATTATTTAATAGAAGGAACATATTATTACAAGATCTGTAGTAAGATGGTAGAAATATTCTATTAATCTTCAGAACAGGGAAATGATAATATTACTTAGTGCTCTAGAAGGTCACAGAAAGGGTAAATTTAACCTGCAAGCAAGAAGTGGTCACCTTAGTGTATTTAAAAGATATAGGGAATGTGCTTTTTTGGTATGGGAGAAGTGAAGAGAGAAAGAAAGAAGATGGAAATGTTCGTAGACAATGAGGAATAAAAAACTGACTTAGCAACAGCCTAGAAATGAGTGATTTTCTTAAATATTGGCTCTATAGGGGTAATTTCCTTGAAATACTGGCAGAGGAAAGAAGAAGAAGGAAGAATTTAATGAGTATCAACTATGTTTCAAGTCACTGTAAGGTATTTCAAAAATACCACATTTAGAAAACCTTAGTGTCCATTCTTTACAGATCAAGACACTAATCATAGGGCAAATATCTTGTCTAAGATATGACAAGTAAGTAGTAAACCTAGTTCTGATGGACTTCATGCTCTTTATATTCTCCACAGTGTTATCTTCACTTGTCCACAACAGATCTTTTCCCTGGGTCTTACACTATTATGAATCTCTGTTGATATACCCCAAATTCTACATCTTCCCCAAATGAAATAAAGACATAGTCCATTCAGTTTTTCTTCCCTCACACAGAGACAAAGTAAATTTTCTCTAAATTCCAAACTTTCTTGCTTGAATATAGTCTACTTGTTTATTTCTTTATTAATTTTTTAAAAATTTTCTTAACACAGCCTTTTTCATTTATCATCTCTTTTTTAAATTAAGAAAATAAGGGCTTACTGTAAATACAAGTTTTTGATGATGAACAAAATGATGACAAGATAACAGAAACACTTTCAAGTACCTCATTGTTCACAAACCTTGCAGAACCCCAGATGTGCAATATTCTGGAGCTAAGAACTGATAATACAGTCCTTTAACAAGTTAAAGTTTCTCTCAGGTCAGATATAACTAGCACTATTCAATATTTATGAAGCCGTATTTCCCCTGTTGAGAATTTGTTCTATTCCTTTGGTGAAAGACATATTGAAATGAGACTCTGGGCAGCAGTGTGGGGAGCAGGCACAGCCTCCCTGCCTTTTTAATTGGCCATAGGTGAGTAAAGCTTTTATATAGAACTTCTATGGGTTCTGCTTAGTGGGTGCCTGTCATACTATCTGCACAAGCTCAGATGAAAAGAATTTTCAGCATGAGTGTTTGAACTGAATGTGTAATTGATAGTACAGGTGTGTAAAAGTGATGACAGCTGAGGTCTCACACCAGTGCAGTTCATGACTACCCTACCCACCTCACTAGGCAATTCTGAAAGCTGTTTTAGTGAAGCGCATTGTGTGATTGCAAGGCACAGTGACAAACCTAGTCTAGTGTTTGAGTCAGCATTTATCCTTGATCCCATACACAGCCCCAATCTTTCTCCTATATTCAAACTACTCAGTTCTTGCTTTTACTTCACTACTACCCATAATCTCTAAGTTCTAACCCAAGGCATAACGTGTGTGTGTGTGTGTGTGTGTGTGTATACACAGACACACATTTGTCTTCATGTATGCTCATATGCTTTGTAAGTACTTGCTTATTTGTTCATGAATTCACCATCATTGATTGAACTTTTATCATTCCCCAAAATAGTGTTAAATGATACTACATAAATGTTAATAAAAGAAAATCTGTTAATATATTCCCTCACCCAAGAAATTTTCATTTAAAGCCAGTGTTTCCCAAACATTTGCAAACAAAAGCCATGAGTAATCCAAGATAAACGCCAGACAAAAGTCAAGGGGCTGTAGTTGAAAGGAAGTCCAGAATCCTGCTCATGGTCAGTCTGCCCCAATCAGACGCTCCTGGAATACTTTTGTCCATCTAATCCATCCCCAGTCATGCCTTAACTCCACTCTCATCACTGCACTTATTGCCTCTGAGACTGACTGATGGTGCTATAAGCTTCAGAATGAAAAAACAAACAACTCTGAACCAAAAAAATTTCCAACATTTTCCACTTAAATTATTAATCCTCATGATGGTAACAGCAACTGCCAGGGATTCACCATGTGCACAGCACATACGAGGTGCTTAACATCATTATCACACATAAAATTTAACTGCCTTGGGGCCAGTATTGTGCACAGTGGATTAAGCTGCTTTTTGCAATGCTGCCATCCCATTTAGTTTTTGAGTTCTGACTATTCCACTTCTATTCCAGATTCCTGTTATTGCTCCCAGGAAGGCAGTGGAAGATGGCCCAATTGCTTAGACTTCTACCACCCACGTGGGAAACTAGGATAAAATTCCTCACTCTTGGCGCTTGTCTGGCCCTGATCTGGCTGTTACAAACATTTGGAGAGTGAACCAACAGAGAATGATCCATCCCCCTCTCCCATTCTCTCTCTCCTTCTCTCTCTCCTTCTCTCTCTCCTTCTTTCTCTCCTTCTCTCTCTCTCTCTCTCTCTCTCTCTCTCTCTCTCTCTCTCTCTCTCAGTCTTGCTCTCGGTCTTGCTCATTCACTTTCTGTTGCTCTGCCTTTCAAATAAAAAAAATCTTCAAAAAAACCGTAATTCCCTCTTGTCAGCATTTTATTGCCTTGATCTTACAGATACAAAAATTGAGACAGAATGAGGTAGTAGAGATGGCTGTAGCATTTGAATCAAAGTTGTTGTATCCTGCTCCCCTATTGCCATGAACATAGTAGGTCAAATAAATTTATGATATGGGAAAGACCATCAGATGGTCTTGATTCTAAATTTTATTCCTCCTCTTAACTTGGTAGGTGACCTAGTCCAATTATTTAGCCTTCTTCTTATTTTCTTAATGTTAAAATAAAAGATTTCTAATCCCAATTTACATGTTCATTTTTAAGATAAACCTGCTATTTTATGTAAAGCTTGTTGATATCATAGACTTTCTCCTTTTATCCTTGTGTTCCTGATATTCAATAGAGTGTCAAGTAAGCATTTCAATAAATATTTGAGAAGGGCAGGTTCTGTGGTGCACTGGGTTAAGCTGCCACATAAGATGCCTACATCCTTCATCGGAGTGCCTGTTTCAAATCCTGGCTACTCCACTTCCAATCCAGCTTCCTATTAATACTCATGGGAAGACAGCAAATGATCATTCAAGTGCCTGAGACCCTGCCACTCACCCAGGAGATTTGGAGTTCCCGGCTCATGGATTTGGTCTGGGCCAGCCCTAGTTGACTGTGGGCATTTGAGGAACAAACCAGAAGATGGAAAATCTCTCCCTCCCCCCTACCTCTCTCCCTCTTTCTCTTTTTATCTCTCACACTCTCTTACTCACTCACTCTTTCAAATATATATACAAATAAATATTTAAAAAATATGTATTTGACAAAAAAAATCCATTTTACTACTTAGGAGATTGTTGGGCACATGAAAATCAAATACCAATATTCTTTTCTTTTAGCCATATAGTTTTATTTTTTAAATATTTATTTGCTTTCATTTTTTAAAGATTTATTTTATTTACTTGAAAGATAGAGTTACAGAGAGACGTACAAATAGTGAGAGGGAGAGACAGAGAGGGTTTCCTTCCATTGGTTCACTCCCCAAATGGCCGCAACAGCCGGAGCTGCACCGATCCAAATCCAGGCTGATTTTTTTCAAAAATACTGGGGGAAGAATGTAAAAATGATCTACTTCAACTAAGATTGTCTTTTCAATTTCTAATTTTAATAAACCCATGTGACTATCTGGAATTAGAAACTCATTTTTTATCCTTTACCTGCTAAATATTCTCTATTGTAAATTACAGTGACTCTCATTATAACATGCCATAGACAGAAGCATTGCTGAACCACTTCACAGCTAAAAGTTAAATCACTAATTATCTTCACAACTAAATAATTTCAAAATCTCATAAAATACAATTTTTTGAGAGCCTTTATGTATCATTGTGCAATAATGCCCCACTGACATTGCTAAAGGATGTGTCTATGGTAACATATGCCTATTATTGGAAACTTCTAACACCCACATTAATTCTTGAGCATTCAATCAAAGAATCAAATTGGAGGGAAAAATATCTGTACTATATAGTAATTTCAGAACAAAGACAAACAAATCATTCTTTTCACTGAAACATTTAGTCCAAGGTCAAATCACAGAGCTTCAAGGGAACAAATCCCTCGGAATGACCCATTCGCCCTGTTGATAGCCTGCTTTCTGGGTGTTTCAGTAATGCCATCTGCAGAGAAACTCTGATAACATTATTCATTAACTCTTCCAGAGACAGGCTAAGTTATTATGGTAATCCTCTTTGCATTTATATTAAAAACACATTTCTAGTGAAAACTGAATTTTATAATTCTAGAAGGTCAAGAGAATCCTTATAGTTAACTGTTTCAGGATGTCCATGGAAATACATATTCAGATGTTTAAAATGAAGGAACACTGCACATGTCTACCACTAACACAATTTATAGTATAAACAGTGCTCATCAAAGGTATCCATTGTTATCATCACCATAATCGTTGTCATCATGTTCTCCCTTGCATTTAAGCATCTTACTTTGTAGACAACTTATCATTGGAGACTAAACTACAAAGATCTAAACTGGAAGGAACTTTGAAGCTAACCTGATCTAAACTCTCACTTTTTAGAAGGGAAACTGGTGAATGTAACCCAGTATGTTAGTGGAAATTTTAAAAACTAGAATCTCTGTTGTCCTCATACCTCTAAGCTGCATTAATTAAAATATATCAATTTTACAAATACAAGTAACGCTTCTATTGAATGAAGTACTGAGGTATCAGACAAAGCTTTTTAGAATCACTATTAACAGAAAACATGGCTATACATATGAGAAAAAATTAAGAAGGCCTAATTTCATTTATTAATCTAAATTTAAAGAAAAAAATCAGTTTATAATATATTCATTCATTTCTCCTACCTGGCATGTTAAAATAAAGTATTGGACTATAAATCATCTTTTGACCTCTTTGCCTTGCCTATTAAACTAAAGCCTATATATAGTGTTTAGGTCAATTCTAAATAATATCTGAACCTTAGCATCTTTATTGAATTTCTTCTACTAAGGAGCATTCATAATTAGGTTAACCAATCTCTGAAGTTCAATTCTGCTACTATTCATAGGCAACATTCATTACCATCACTAAATTTTAATTAAGAATATATTGCCAATGATGAAAAAGCCATGTAATTTAGTGAAATCACTATCACTGGATCCAATTCCATTTGTTATCTATTTCACATGCCAAACTTTTTATTTCAAACTTTTAGATGAAATGAAGATCCAAGAGAATGCTCTGTTTCATAATACACAGAGAACATGAATGACAAGGCAACATACTTAAGCCACTAATACAGCAAGAAGTTTTGAATTTTCATTGAATAGTTAATGATTGAATATTAAATGTCTAGGCACTTATTTAAAGAATGCTTATGTATTTTATTGCACTTAGTGCTTACATAGTTCATGTGAGGTAAGTAAAATGACACCTATTGTAAATGTAAAAATAAAGGTTTAGGTTCATAGTCAGTAGTTATAAATGTCTCCCCTAGGTCTTTCTGATATTAAAACTAAAGTAGAAACAGACACTTATGCCAAAAGAAAATACAACTGAATGTGTCATAAACACATATATGGACAAAATATTATAAACACACATACACAAATCATGATTAATTCTCAAAGATACAATCAGAAAATTATTTTTCTACCTATGTCCTCAGCTGACCCAAATAATTTATAATTATTCTTGGATGGAAACTATGATACATACACATATAGGTAAATATTCTATAAAGTAAAATTCTGAGGGCACTATGCATTATATAAATAGATCATGAGATGCCTAATTTTTTTTAAAGATTGCAGTAATGCACCTAATAATATTGGGCAAACTCTGTAAATTTTCCTAGTACATCCTGTATCACAGCTTCTTGGAGAAATGTTAAACTCAGTTTTATCAAAAATCACAGTAAATGAGTTCAGAAGGGAGCCAGGGTTGGACTTATGCATCTCCCAGATGTTTTTGCTTCTTCAGTGCACATTTATAAACTTTAGAAAAAATGTCTGATACTTTTCAGCTACTCTCACCATGTGTTATGGTTTCAATATGGGTTGTCTCCCGCAGGGTGCTCTGGGTGCTTGCATTCAGGCTTAGTGTGAGACAATAAGACTGCTGGGGTGCTGCCCTCAGAACAGATTAATGCTTGTATCATGGGGTGAGTCAATTATCACAATAGTTGGCTGTATAAACTGAGGCCACCCTACACACTTGGAGTCTTTACATAGCCCTTTTCCATTTGCTTCTTCACGTTGTGACCCACCCAAGGGGGATTGTCACAAATAGGGTCAGCTGAGCTTAGACTTTCAGCCTCTTAAACTGTGAACTAAGTAACCTCTTTTCTTCATAAGTACTGTGCCTAGTTTCGGGTATTTTGTAATAGCAACAGAAAACAAAGACATTTGTCACCACATGATTCTGGTAAGATTGTGTCAGTAGTATTCTTAGTATACAAATGATAAGTCACCATTGCTACCCAACCCTTGCTACCTATAATGCACCATCTCTTCAACTCTCCTCCTTAGATTTTAGGCCTTATCAAAACTGATTGTCTTAGTTTCCAAATACTCTATGCTTCTGTGTTCACCTGTGTCTAGATTGAACCCTAGTCCCTTGCTTATTTCTACCTGTTTCCCAAGTATCTGTGGCTGCCTCTCCAAATCTCATCATCCTTCAAATCTATCATGCCATGTCTTCTAAGAGGTTGCCCTGTCTTTAAAGACTTAGGGGCATGTCCAATGTTATGACAGGAAACTGAGAGTATAGCAATTCTATTTAACAGGTCTTTGTTTCTCTTGGTTAACTGTGAGCTCATTGAGGGCAGGGACTGTTTATATGTGCTACATCTGTGATTCAATTGCAAACCAAAAATTATTTTTTATAAATTGCATCTATACTGAACAGGTATAGACTTTTTCTCTTATCATTATATCCTAAATTATATATCCAGGACAATTATTCATATAAAACTTGTACTGTATTAAGTGTTATATATAATCTAGAGATGATTTAAAGTACACAGGGAGGGAAGCATTTTATGCCACAGTTAAGATTCTACTTAGAATACCTGAATTCCATATCCGAGTCCCTTTGTTCAAGTCTCAGCTCTGTTTCTGATTCCAGCTTCCTGCTAATGTACAGTCCAGAAGGCAGCAGATGATGGCTCAAGTATTTGGGTCTCTGCCACCCATTTTGGAGTTCTAGACTGAGTTCCAAATTCCTGGATTAGTGCTGGCCTAGCCCTGGTTGTTATCACATTAGAGGAGTGAACAAGTAGATGGGAGATTTGTCTGTCTCTCAAATAAATTAAATTAATTGATTTTTAAAGTGTGTACAAGAGGATGTAAGCAGCTGACATGTAAATGCAACTCCATTTTATATAATGAACTTGAGCATCAACAGATTTTGATATCTTCAGTGGTCCTGAAACAAATCTCCTGTGGATACCAAAGGAAAATAGCATATACACACATACATATATGTAATTCAGATAAAAATAAAACCATTATGATTGTAGCACAGGTAGAGCTAGAGCTCTATAGCTTAAAAAATTCTTCTTTATTCCTCTCACATGACATCATTCCTGAGGCACCGGACTCCCAGGGCAACAGTTCAAAACTATTACATAAAGTAACAGACATTATTTCTGAGGAAGGATAAGCATGACTTGACTGATTCATTCAAACAGGCTGAACAGGATCAGAAAGGGAAGACTGGGAATGAATCAATTGGGAGTATGAAGACATTTGACTAGGAGGCAATGACATACTCCTGACATGTTCAGAGCAAAGATTGTATAGAATTGATTATAATTTTCCTAAACCAAAATTGTGATCATATATGATCTTTCTAAAGATAGATGGAATCAGAAATTAGAAAAAATACTACATTTCCCGTATTTCTGAGACTTTATGTGATATATGAAGAAACAAAAATTTAGATATTATGAAAATCTGGGGCATAGGATCCTCAAACACATTCAGGATAAAAGAGATGCTAAGCATTCTATCCTGGGAGGCTGGAAACTCAGACATTGAACTAAGAGAAATAGAACAGAAAAAGGTAATGGATTGCCCTCCATCAGTCTTAGATATTATAGATTTGAGGTGACTGCAAGGCATACTGAACAAAACAGCCTATAGGCAGCTCAAATTACAAAAGGGAAAAACAGAACAAAAACATCCCTTCAATAACTTAAAGAAGAATCAACAGATTATAAACCAACTGCTTGTTGTAACTTGAGCTCAATGTTTTTAAGCAAATAAGCAACACTTTAGTACTGTTGTATGGAAATTACAAAATCTTGGGTGGCACTTGGCTTTTGAAGAATGAGGCAAATATTGGGAACACATCGTAAAAACAAAATTGGAAAGGTCACTTCATAAATGAAATACGCTGTTTGCCAGTGAAAAATTACTTCCTAAGGAATGGACAATCCAAAAGTCCTGGAAAGGTCAAAAAAGACTGCCAAACTCTAGTAGAAGAGGCTAGAAAATAAACACAAAGTGAATGGAAGTTGTTCTCTGGGGCAAGTTCTGACAAATATATTCAAGCAGGAAACTCACCAAAAGATTTCTATCCTTTAAATAAAAAAATGTGTTTGACAGAAAATGTGTTGCTGTAACATGGTTCAAATATATTTTATTTCATAGAAGTAGATACACAGTAAGTGTATATCTTTTTCTCTAACTTTTGATTTGACAAAATAACCTTTTTAATAAACTTACTAGAAAAATATAATATACCTACAGTTAAGACCCAAAACCGAAGAGTCAAATCATTCTTACTTTCTTTTAATTTTAGATTTTCATGATTGGAAAATCTTTACAGTATTTAGCACAATCTGAAAACTATGGAACCAGCGTGGTGGCACAGTGGGTTAAGCCACCATATCCTACACCAGAACACTGGTTTGAGTTCCAGCTCCTACACTTCTGATCCAGATCCCTGCTAATGTCCCTGGGAAAGTATCAGATGATTGACCAAATATTTGGGCCATTTGGGCCCCTATCATCCATCTGGGAAGTACCAATGGAATACCAGCCTTCTGGCTTCAGTTTGGACTAACCTAGATTGTTGCAGCTGTCTGGGGCATAAGTCAGCAGATGGAAGATTTCTCTCTCTCTCTCTCTCTCTCTCTCTCTCTCTCTCTCCCTCTCTCTCTCTCTCTCCCTCTCCCTCTCTCTCTCCCTCTCCCTCTCCTTCTTTCAGCCTTTCAAATAAATAAAAAATCAGTCTTAGAAACGTTGTGATATTTTCTAGGAAACTAAGCTTTTTATAGTACTGTTCTCAGAATGAGCAATCTGTATTTTGGAAGAGCAATCTAGAAAAACAATAAATAAGAATGATAATTGTTATAAGTGATCAAAAAACAATTTTTAGAAAAGAATGCTAAGATGAGCCACACAAATATTTATATGAATAGAAGTTTATAAAAATTTTAATAACAATAGTAAACTGCAAATATTCTAAATGTCCAATAAACAGAACTAATTAAAAGTTATCAAATGTATTTTTAATAAAAAATACAAAGTGGTCATTAAAATAACATCTTGGGGGCCGGCTTTGTGGCACAGCAGGTAATGCCACCACCTTCAGTGCCAGCATCCCATATGGACACCAGTTAGAGTCCTGGCTGCTCCACTTCTGATTCAGCTCTCTACTATGGCCTGAGAAAGCAGCAGATGACGACCCAAGTCCTTGGGCCCCTACACCCATGTGGAAGACCTGGAAGATGCTCTAGGCTCCTGGCTTATGATCAGCATAGCTCTGGCCGTTGTGGCCATCTGGGGAGTGAACTGGCGGATGGAAGACCTCTCTCTCTCTGCCTCTGCCTCTTTGTAACTCTGCCTTTCAAATAAATAAACAAATCTTTAAAAAATATTTTGGAATAAAATTATTTAAGACAACATTGATAATAACAAATGTTTACAATATTATATTTGGCACATAAAATTGATTTCTAACACATGTTTATGTAGGCATGCATGTGTCCATGCACATTGTAGAGGATGAAACTGTGTACACCAAAAAATAATGAGTTATTTCTGTGCGGTGAAGTCATTCTTAACTTTGGAGCATCAGATACTCCTTTGAAAACATGGTAAAAGCTTTGATCTCTGGTAAGGTCAATACATCTAAAATGTTCCTAAACAGTCAAAGTCTTTGTGTGAGCCCTGGAGTCTATTCATGAACTCCTTCCAGTATGAGCATTTTAAAGCTAATAGTACAATGAGGATTTTGATTTTAGTTTCTGTACTTTTATACATTAAAAACAATTCTATTTGAACATAAGTTATCTTCTTATCAGAAATCAACCAAATATTTTTAAAGACTATGAATATTTTCAAAGACTATCTAACATTTTATAAATGTGAAAATGCTTGCAAGTAATTTTCCCAGGTGTTTCTCAGTGCAAGTCAGAAAATTATTGTATCTTTCATTATATATGGAGAAATTAGGGCAGAGAGAAATTTTCTGATTTATTCCAGGGTAGTAGACTTATTAATGGCAGAAGTGAAATTAAAACACAACACTTTCTAAGCTCTGATTAGCCCACAAAGTTGAATAACTATGAAATGTTGTAACTTTAAAGGTAATTTCAACATTTCTAAAATCATTTTTTACCTTTCATCTTTAGTTCTTTGAGTAAAATAGCTTGCTGCTGGAGCAAGGCTTTATAATGTGTGTAGAGCAGTAAATGTATAATGCACTTCAATTAAAAGTCTCCCTATTCAAAGCATAGAAATCAAAAACTAAATGAAAACTTTACTGTTCACTAGCCAAAAAAAAAAAAAAAGGTACAGAACTGTCTTCTCTCTTTAGTTCTGATTCAAAACAAATATGAACAGTGGATCATGGAAGAAATAAAAAAGGAAATAAATAATTCCTTGAATGATAAATGTCAATACAACATATCAAGATTTATGAGATATTGCAAAAGCAGTCTTAGGAGGAAACTTTATGGCAATTACTACCTGCATCCATAACTTAGAAAGGCATAAAATAAATGTCCTAACAATAAATCCCATGGACCTGGAAAAAGAAGAAATCAAACTTGAAATTAGTAGGAAGGAAGAAATAATAAACATTAGAGAATAAATAAACAAAACAAAAAACAAAAAAAAATACAAAAGATTAGTAAAATGAAGGCCCTTTTAAAAAAAGAAAAAATTGATAAACCATTGGTGCAACTAGCTAAAAAGAAAAGAAGGGGGCCAAATCAATAAAATCAGAGATGAAAAAGGAGCTGTTACAACTGATATCACAGAAATAAAAAGGATGGGGCCGGCGCCGTGGCTCAACAGGCTAATCCTCCGCCTTGTGGCGCCGGCACACCGGGTTCTAGTCCCGGTCGGGGCACCGATTCTGTCCCGGTTGCCCCTCTTCCAGGCCAGCCCTCTGCTGTGGCCCAGGAGTGCAGTGGAGGATGGCCCAGGTGCTTGGGCCCTGCACCCCATGGGGAGACCAGGAAAAGCACCTGGCTCCTGGCTCCTGCCATTGGAGGAGCGCGGTGCGCCGGCCGCAGCGCGCCGACCGCGGCGGCCATTGGAGGGTGAACCAACAGCAAAGGAAGACCTTTCTCTCTCTTTCTCTCTCTCACTGTCCACTCTGCCTGTAAAAAAAAAAAAAAAGCAATAAAAAGGATGATCAGGAATTACTACAAAAACTATATGCCAACAAACTGTAAAATCTAGAAGACAAGGGATATATTTCTGGATATATAACATTTAACAAAATTGAGGCAAGAAGACATAGAAAACTCAAATAACCCAATAACCAAGACAGAGATTAAATCATGTGGGTGCAGGGACCCAAGGACTTGGACCATCTTCTACTGCTGTCCCAGGCCATAGCAGAGACAGAGATTGGAAGAGGAGCAGCTGAGACTGGAAACGGCACCCATATGGGATGCCAGCACTTCAGGCCAGGGCATGAAGCCACAGTGCTGGGCCCCGGTCCCAGCTTAGAGGGTTTGGGATCCTATCGCAAGTTTTTAAATGGTACCCATATAAATAAGTCCATAGGCATGTATGTATGAATATACAACTTTAAGTTACAAACATCATACATTTCATAATTATAACTTTAGGAACATGGTAATTCTGCCCACCATGGCTATCCTAACACTAATACTCCCAACACCTCTTCCTCCTCTCTCTCTTATTCCCACATTTATTTTTTACTGAGATCTATTGCCCTAAATGGCTAGAATGGCTGGATCAGAACCAATCCAAAGCCACAAGCCAGGAGCTTTCTTCGGTTCTCTCACATGGATGCAATACCCAAGGACTTGGGCCTTCTTCTGCTGCTTTCCCAGGCAAACTAGCAGGGAGCTGGATCTCAAGTGGAACAGCTGGGACTCAAACCAGTGCCCAAATAAGATGTCATTGCTGCAGGACTGGGCTTTAACCCACTTAGCCATGGTGCCAGCCCCAGTCTGTGTCTTTTAACTGGAGAGCTAAGGTTATTTACATTCAAAGTGACTATTGATAAGAAATGACTTTGCCCTGCCATTTTTCCTTAATATTCTTTTTGTTCACTTTGGATTTTCTTTTGCAGGGAGATTTTCTGCCTTTACCTTCTTTTGTAGTGATGACAATGCTTCTGTGTTTCTGTGAGCAGCACATCCTTAAGCACCTTTTGCAAGGCTGGATAGGTGATTGACAAATTTGTTCAATTACTGTTTATTATGGAAGGTCTTTATTTCACTTTCATTCACAACGGAGAGTTTTGCACGTTACAGTATTCTGGGTTGACTGCTTCTATTAAGACTTGTTCTCTGACACTTATGACTCAATAGGAAAGAATATAGAACTTTAGGTGATATACCCATGCACAAACTTAAATTCTTATTGCCTCCTAATGTAGTGAAAGGCCATGTTATTTGTGTCTTACAAAATAAGCCAGTACATTTTAACATGAATGGGACAGATTTTTCTGAAGACCACAAGATTACTGGGTCACTAGGGTTGTGTTCACAACAGGCTCTGAAGTAACTATTTTACATTTTAATAGTAATACAATCCTTCCTAATAAAGTTGAGCCTTTAAATCTACTTTTCCTAATTCTCTGAGTAGAGACCAAGTAGTTGAGATAAGACAGTAATACATTTTAATGTCAGTTTTGAAGGGAGTTGTTGCTGTCCATTACAAGTTATTTCTAAATTTCCTTTCCTTGTTAAATCCTTGCTCTTTCATGATTCATGTTAATTTACTAAATAGATAGAAGGACCACTTAGGTGATTCAAAGCAGAAGCTTTTAAAGTTAAATGGCCCAATTTACCAACTCAAAACAAGCACCCTTGATATCTACTCTTGACTTGAACATCTACAATAACAGAAGGTGCTACCTGCCTCAGAAATAATCCATTGCTTTTAAGGGGCAGCTTTGTCAAATGCTCTTCCTTATAGTCAACTAAAAGCTGCCTTCCTACAACTTCCATCCTCTAGATTTGTTCAGATTGCATCTACTCACTTTTCTTTATGACATCCTATTAAACGTTTAACAATGGCATCCCCCACCCTGCTGTCCCAGGCCCTCTTAAATCTTCCCATCTTCAGTTGGTTAAGACTGCAGACTCTGCAGGTAGAATGCTTGTGTTCACTTTTTAGTCCCATTGTGTTCTAGCCATGGTTCTGGGCAAGTCCGAGCCTCAGTTTTCTAATTTGCAATGTAGTAATATAAGAATACTTTTTTAAAAAATAATAACGTTGTAGAAATCAAATCAGATAATACAGGAAGTACTTAAACCTCAGTAAGCATGCAATAAATGATTTCATATGCCTTTTGTAACATGTAGTTTCCAGGACCTTGCGGTCAGGTCTTTTCTTGTCTAAATGCACACAGATATGTCAGTGTCTGTCTACCCGGGGTCAAGAAGTGAAGAAAGGAAAGATTGTAAAAGATAACTGAGTTACAATTTAAAATTAAATACTATTTATTTGAGAGATAGAGAGGTGTAGCTCCCATCTGCAGTTTTTCTTACTGAATGCTTTCAGTGGCCAGGACTGGGCCCAGGGCTGAAGCTGGTAACTGGAAAATCAATCTAGTTGTTTAGGAGTGGCAGGTACCCAACAATCCAGCATCTGCTGCCTCCAAAAAAATACATTAGTAGAAAGCTGAAATTGAGAGTGGAGCCAGGACTCAAGCCCAGGCACTCCAATATGAGATGCCAGCATCTTAACTGTTAGACTAAATGTAAGTTCTATTGTTAAATCAAAATCAGTGGGAAAAAGAAATCAGTGCTAAAAAAGAAAATATAAAGTTTCTTGAAGATAAGATCTTATACTTCTCTAGATTTCTAGCATAGTGAATGAAAAAAATATAATTACAAATAAATGGGATGACCTAACTTTTTGGGAAAAGGCTACCAAAAAATATTTTAGGATTTGCAGGCCATGTGGTCTTCATTGAGTACAGTGAATACTACTGTTGTACTACAAAATAGCCACAGACAACATGCAGACAAATAAACATGACAGCGTGCCAGTAAATTTTAATTGATTGATATTGAAATCTGAATGTTATATAATTTTATTTATCATGAAATATTAACCTATTTTGTGGGGTTTTTTTTCCCATTTCAAGCATAAAAGACATTCTTAGCTTGCAGTTATATAGAAGCACCACAAGCTATATGTGTCCTACTGGTTGTTATCTGCCTACTATTATCTAAGACAAAAGGAGATAGTACCATATTCACCTGCTTTAAAGCAGAAAAATTACACAGATCCTGGTCCACCAAACAGAATGGAGGAAGGAAGAAAGGCAATGCCAAAAGTAAAATTTTTCCCAAGGCAAAGAGTTTAACTAGACAAAGTTACACATGGAAAACCTTTTTGAAAGGAAAAATAAGATATGATTCACACAGAAGGTTTATATATCATGGGTCTTTTATCAAAGTTGATATTGCTTCTTTATCATCTAACTTACTGGCATAGAGTATTATTTTATTGTAGTTGAGAATTTGAAAACAATGGAATCTTTTAGAAAGCCTAGCTATACCAGCAACTATTGATATGATCTTAGGTAATTTGATTAGCTTTCTAGATGACCCCATCTGTATACTGGCCATCATAATACAACTCACCAGTAGGATTGCAATATAAACAAGATATGGCATGTATAGTGGTGCTGGTGCTATAGGAAGGCTTTCACAGATGTTAACTTTGTATAAAGGATGACTGAAGGAGAAAACATTTTTTGTGAGAAAGACATATGTTCTCAACATACCTCAACATACCTCAACATTGTATTTATAAAGTGACAATAATTATTTTTCTACAGTAATCTTGTATCTCTACCCACTGTGTCTAGATCTTCAGGTGTGGTCAGTTAACAACATAAATAGCATCATCCAGAAACACAAGTTTTCAAGTCCCACCCCAGGTCTAGTGAATCATAAGCTATGGAGTTAGGATCCAATAACCTATATTTGAACATGCCCTCTATGTAACTATGATGTACATAGAGCTTGAGAATCAATAATCTCGTGGAAATTTAGTTAAAATGAACAGGTATAGCCTTGAAATTATAAATGGATACTGACTTTTTATATTAAATGATTTAATTTGATCTCACAATAAACCTTACGTAAGAGGCGTGTCAATTATTATTATTCTTTATTTCATATAAGGACACTGTGGCTCATTAAGGATCAGTGATTTGTAAATACATCACAGTAAGTATCCATTCCCACATTCTAATTCTTAGGCACTTTCAAATTTATTTCACATCAACACTGGAAATTAGTGCTAAGGAAGAAATAGAATGGAACTCTACACATCTACTGGCTTCTGGACCTTATGTAGCAAATGTTTCTGTGCTCCCTTTACTATGAGAATTTAACTTTGGTTCAGAGAAGCAATGTAGCCAGCCAATAATATACATTTTCAAGGTTCTCCTATATATGGGAATGATAATGTTGCAGTCCATTTAAAAAATGGAAATAAAATCAGGTGTTTAATTTAAAAATCTCACATAGGCAAATCTGGATTCAATTCCCAGCTGGGGCTCCTGATTCAACTTCCTGCTAATGCAGATACTGAGAGGCAGCAGTGATGACCTAAGAAACTGGGTTCTTGCAACCCACATGGGAAACTCGGATTGAGAGCCTTGCTACAGAATTTGCACATCGAGGGCATTTGGAGAGTGTTTAAGAAGATGGGAGATCCCTTCCTCTCTTTCTGTCTCTTGAATAATTTTTTAAAAAAGAACACGAATTGCAATTCATAGTTTCTGCATTCCTTGAATGTTCCTTCAAAGTGGGCAAACCTACCTAGTGTGTGTGTGTGTGTGTGTGTGTGTGTGTGTACAGCTTTCCTTGTTTCCTCTTTTTCAATCTGAAACTTGAATGCGATGCCTAGGTCCTTTAAGAGTTATAACCATGAGGAACATAGCAAATCAAAAACTTAGCAGAGTAGAAATACTCAAGGAAAACAACCTTAATGACATGCTCAAGTTGTTATATCTTCCCTGAACAGTCGCTCTCAGACATCTTGTTATGTGAGGAAATAAAAAATCTAATTTACAAAAGCCACTACATATTCAGAAATTGTTGTTGCTGATAAACAAATTCCAACTGATACTCTCTGTAAAGAAGAAGGGATAATTGACTGCTGTGACATTTTTGAAGCAAAATAAATTGACTCAAAAATATGCGAAGTGTCTTCATTTGGGGAAAGTTCAACTTGTCTTCTTTTCCTGGTCTTCCAACATTTCATCTCCTTGATCTTCACCCTACTCCCCAGACTTGCCAATTTTCTATCCATCTTCATTTTTAACATATCTATCTTACATATTTGTCTTCAGCTCTATCAAATTACTTATAATTTCTGCTTCTTCTGCCTGAAATGCCATCCCTCCCATTTATCACTTCCTTGGCATCTTATAAATTCTTTTTCTTCAAGAATTACCTTAAACATTCTGTTCTCAGTGAAGGTGATATCTAATTGACTTTGTCACATTTTCGTTCTATACACTCCCCTAACTGCTTATATATGGATTTATTAAAGGAGCTATCACAATATATGGCATTGTCTTATATGCATGTCTCCTCTCTACCCTCTATAAATTGGTTGAGACAGGGATGATGTCCAAAGATAAATATATATTACATGGTATAAATTGGGAACTTGATACAAGCTTTCTAAAAGGACAACTGGATTGAGGGGTGGATACAGTGATGATAGTGGAAATATTTAACGATTCAACTAATCTAACTAATTAAAAATTTTCTGGAAGCCATGATGCACAGTTGACTAAAGGCTGAGTATATCAATTCCAGAGAGATGAGTAGGCTGAACAGAACACAGAACTTATGCGTTTGTGGTAATAAATTATGGTAAATTATACCCCTAGGATTGTCTTATCTATGGTTTTTCATAATATATTTGTGTATACAATTAGGTAAGTGCTGCAAAAGATACATTTAATATGATAAAGGAATATCTTAAAAGTAAGTTAGTGGGCCGGCGCCACGGCTCACTAGGCTAATCCTCCACCTGCGGCGCTGGCACTCCAGGTTCTAGTCCTGGTTGGGGCACCGGATTCTGTCCAGGTTGCTCCTCTTCCAGTCCAGCTCTTTGCTGTGGCCCGGGAAGGCAGTGGAGGATGGCCCAAGTGCTTGGGTCCTGCACCTGCATGGGAGACCAGGAGGAAGCATCTGGCTCCTGGCTTCAGATTGGTGCAGCGCGCCGGCCGTAGCAGCCATTTGAGGAGTGAACGAACGGAAGGAAGACCTTTCTCTCTAACTCTTCCTGCCAAATAAAAAAAAGAAGTAGGGAGACCAGGAGAAGCACCTGGCTCCTGGCTTCGGATCAACTTGGTGCACCGCCGCGGCGGCCATTAGAGGGTGAACCAATGGTAAAGGAAGACCTTTCTCTCTGTCTCTCTCTCTCACTGTCCACTCTGCCTGTCAAAAATAAATAAATGAAAAAAAAAAGTAACTTAGTGGCTTTCTTCCAGCCAAAGTCAAGGATTTCTGTCATTCTATTTATTAATATAAATTTGTATTATGTACTTTCTTCTTTCCTCATATAAATACAGTAAAGAAAACATCTCGGTATGTTGCCAGCTTATAGATTTATTTAGTTATCTCAGACTTACTGTGATTTACTTATTTTTAAAGATAGTCACCCAAAAGATTTAGGGTATACAGTAATTCTTTTTATTTTTTGACAGGCAGTGTTAGACAGTGAGAGAGAGACAGAGAGAAAGGTCTTCCTTCCGTTGGTTCACCTCCCAAATGGGCGCTATGGCCGGCTCACTGCACCGATCAGAAGTCAGGAACCAGGTGCTTCCTCCTGGTCTCCCATGCGGGTGCAGGGCCCAAGCACTTGGGCCATCCTCCACTGCCTTCCCAGGTCACAGCAGAGAGCTGGACTGGAAGAGGAGCAACTGGGACAGAACTGGTGCCCCAAATTGGACCTGAACCCAGAGTGCCAGCACTGCAGGTGGAGGATTAGCCTAGTGAGCCGCATTAATTCGTAACACTAATAGCATTACTCTTCCAAATTTTCAATGGTCTATGTTTGATCCTATGTAGAAAAGAGAAGAAAAATTTGCCTTTACAGCACTATGTCTGTTTTAACTATAATCCCCCTAGTGTTTCCCATCTAGTCCAAAAGAATCTAAGCTATGAAACTACCTCAACCCTTCCCTTAGTGTACACTGTTGATTGCTTGTCTATTCCTTGTGCCTCCTTCTTCCTTTTTATCAGAATTCCAATTTTGTTTAATAGCTATATTTCTTTGAAGTAACTCTGGAGAATTTGAGTTCACTCACTCAGAGGAGTATGTTGATTAGTCTATGTCTATTGGCATAAGACATTTCTTAGTGACAATGGCTGGTATGGGAGTAGACAGGGGATCTAAAAGAGGTTCTATTATACTGAAGGAATAGCTGTGCCTACCCTCCACCAGGTGTAGACAGAGCCATATTTTTTGGAACTGCTATAGGCAGGTATCTTGATATGTGTGGAGCTAGCCAGAGGTCATTTGTTTTTGTATTTGTGGCTTCAAAATACAAAAAAAAAAACCTGTAATATTGAGAATTCTAAATATAACTGGCTGTAAAGCACACTGTCACGTCGGTGTTTTGAATACACTATGCAAGGTCAAAATGAATAACTTATTCCCAAACAATTATAAAAGTCATTAATATTATTTCAAATTCTATAATAGAAGGTTCATGTTACATGGAATATTAACATCAGAAGATACAGGCTAGGTCCTGGAAAAATGAGTCTCTAGAGCCCACCCAGCACTCAAAATGTCCCTGGTGGCAGTTCTCACCAAGAATGAGGGCTATTTTTCTACCCATAAAACAGTTAACTTTTGCTTTTATAAAGATGTTTCCAAAGCTTGAAACAGTCTCCCATAATAAAAGGGACCCTGACTGTCATTCCCTTAACTAACAGCAAAATGATTTAACCACAGAGAAGATCTCACATTCCCCTCTGAAATCAGGACCCTCATAAGTGTGCAGAACCCAATGACAACCCCAAATAGAACTTCTAATACCTTCTAGCCAATTTTGACATGAAAAAATCTTGGGCAAAACTTAGCACACCCGAAGTTAGTAGCTTCTGACCATGACTAAAAACCTGCTTTTATCCATTAAACGATTAGACAGCCGTTAATCCAAAATTTCTGGAAAAAGGCATTTAAGGTTTTCTAAACTTGATTATTGTTTACCTATCCAGGCATGCTACATATGATTCCATAAATACTAATTTTTGTGTAGTTATTTTATTACATCTAACAACTTGAAGTTTCTATGTCACTTGTTATGTTCCTGTTTGGGTTGGAGCATAAACCCTTCCTTTGTGCTCTCAGAAACTCTAGGAACAGCTCAAAAAATTCACCACAGAGTTCTATAAGGGTCTCCATGCTGGAATATGACTTTCTAAAGTCAAAGTCTGTGTGTAATGCATCTATACCACTATATAGTGTCTAGACATAGGTATTTAGACTATGTTGGTTGAATCAATGAGCCACGGATCCTATAAATCAATCTAAGTATAGAGACATTATCATTGTCTATATACTTTTTGAGAAAAAAAAATCATATTTTAAGTTGGATTAACCATCTAGGAAGAAAGAGAATTTATGTAGCATAATTGATTAACTCTGTAAAAGGCAGATCTCTCACCCCTTTGAGGTTGAGAGGTAAGAGGAAGGATCACAAATGTCAGCAAAAGTTAAACGATACCAAGGGGCCCCAGGAAGTAGTTGAGTAACTCTAAGTATCTCTGGCTCTGCAACTGTGCGGGAACGAGAGCTGCTCCACCAAATCTAGCACAAAAGATCCCATTCTTATGTTCTGAGCTTTGATTACAGTTCTGTAGACTCTGGTGTCCCAAGCGTTCTGAGATGACTCATTTTCTGTTTTGCCTGTGAAACACTGGGTAGCAATTTTAAAAGTTCTATCACCCTTCCATAAATGAAAATTTATAAAGAAACTCAATATAGCAATATTTAAGCAAGCTTAGCTTTTCTTTCTTGAAAAGAAAAGCTGCTCCCTTGACTCCTACATTCTCACTCAGTTACTGCCCTGCCTCCTCCCCTTCACAGCCAAAACTTTGAAATACTTGTCAATATTCACTGTTTTCACTTTCTCACCTCCCACTCATTTTCATTCTGTTCAGGCTTCCACCCCCTCATTCCACCCAAAGAACTCTCATTAAATTCACCAGTGGCTTCCCTTTCACCAAATCCAATGGATGCCTTAGACCTAGTTTTACCTCTCCTGTAAGCACCATTTTATATTACTGACAACTCCTCTTTTCAGCAATATTTTCTACACTGTCATGCTGTCTTGGTTTTAATCCTATTTCTTTGACCACTATTTTTTTTTTAACTTTGTAGGCTCTTCCATATCTATCCACCAGTTCAATGTTGGCCCCAGTCTATTCTCACTCTATATTTGTTTCCCTTTTAAATCTAAATAGCTTCAATTACTATCTCAAATGATTTCCATCACAGGCCTCTGCTCTATGCTCCCAACAGCCTATGTGACAACTCTACTAAGATATCGGAAAGACATGTTATATACATTATTCCCAGTACTAAACTCATGATCCACCATTTCCACAAGACCCTGTCATTTCTCTAATATTTTCTAGCCACTCAATATACAAACAAAAATTTTGAGTCATCTTTGACATATTCCGCTCCCTCAATTCCTATATCCCATCAACCAACAGATTCTATTCACTTATAATAAAAACCCCTAGCATTATTAGATGAAGTCACAAAGGTTACAGAATGAAAGATAAATATGTAAAATCAGTTGGCTCTCCATATACTAGCAACAAACAGGCAGATATAAAAATTAAAAATAGATCCCATTTATAGCTTCTCAAAAAATAAAATATTTAATATAAGTTAATAAAATATGGAAAGGACTGTACTCATATGCTGACTACTATTAAACACTTATGAAAGAAATAAAAGATAGTATAAATATGATGAGAGGTATACCCTTTCATGGATTGGTCAGTTTAACATGATACATTTTCCCAAAGTAATGTACTGATTTACTACATTTCTATCAAAATTCCATGATTTTTTTTTTGTTTTAAAGATATGGATAAGATCATTTTTAAACTACATGGAAACAGGAAGAAACTAGAATATCTAAAACAAATTAGGGGGGAAAATCAAGTAGGACAACTCAGTCCACCTGATTTTTTTTAATTAATTTATTTGATAAATAGAGTTAGACAGTGAGACAGAGAGACAGAGAGTAAGGTCTTCCTTCCTTTGGTTCACCTCCCAAATGGCCGCTATGGCTGGAGCTATGCCCATCTGAAGCCAGGAGCCAGTTGTTTCCTCCTGGTCTCTCACGAAGGTGCAGGTGCCCAAGCACTTGGGCCATCCTCCACTGCCTTGAAGGGCCACAGCAGAGAGCTGGACTGGAAGAGGAACAACTGGGACTAGAACCCGGTGCTCATAAGGAATGCCGGTGCTGCAGGCAGAGGATTAACCAAGTGAGCCACGGCACTGGCCCCAGTCCACCTGATTTTAAAACTTACTGAATAACTAGAACAAACAGGATTATGTGATTTTAATGGATATATATATATATATAGATAGATATATAAATTTCTAAAATAGAAATATATATTAGAAATACTTACACAAATACACACAGTAGATTTCTTCCAATAGAGGAAGAATTTCAAGGATACAAGATAGACTTTTCATCAAACAGTGCTGGTGCAATTGGACATTCATTAATAAATAAATAAACCTCAACATAAACCTAACATAAAATTAATTCCAAATGCATCATACACTTAAGTGTAAAGCCTAAAATTATATGTAAAAATGGAGAAAATATTCAGGAAATAGCTTAGGCAAGGAATTCTTACACTTAACACTAAAATCATCATCCATAAAAGAAAAAAAAATTCAACTTCTTCAAAATTAGTAATCTTGCTCTTCAGAAGATCCTGGTATTGAGGATGAAAGCTACAGAATGGGTGAAAAGATTTGCAAAAGCTTATACCTAAGAAATACTTGTACTCTCCAAACTCAACAGCAAAAAAAAAAAAAAAATCACTTTTATATATATTTATTTACTTATTTTTAAAGATTTATTTATTTATTTATTTTGAAAGTCAGAGTTACAGAGAGAAAGGAGACACACACAGAGGAGATCTTTCATCTGCCTGTTCACTCCCCCAGATGGTTGTAATAGCCAGCACTGGGCCAGGCTGAAACCAGGAGCCAGGAGGTTCATCCAGGTCTCCCATGGGAGTACCAGGGGCCCTCAAATCTTGAGACATTTTCCACTGCTTTTTCCAGGCAATACCCAATTTTCTGCAATGGACAGATCACCCAGACAGAAAATCAGCAAAGGAACAACGGAGTTAATCAACACTATAGACCAAATGGACCTAACAGATATCTACAGAACTTTCCATCCTACAGTTGCAGAACACACATTTTTTTCATCAGCACATGAAACTTTCTATAGGATTGACCACATGCTAGACCATAAAGCAAATCTCAGTATATTCAAAAAAATTGAAATCATACTACGCATATTCTCTGACCCCAATGGGGTGAAGCAGGTAATCAACAACTCAGGAACCCCAGAACATATGCAAACACATGGAGACTAAACAACATGCTCCTGAACAATAGTGGGTCATTTAAGAAATAAAAAGAGAAATCCAAAAAATTCTGGAAACAAATGAAGTTAACAATACAACATATCAAAACTTAAGCAGTGTTAAGAGGAAAGTTTATAGCAATTGGTGCCTACATCAAGAAATTGGAAAGGCACCAGATAAATGAGCTATTAATGCATCTCAAGGATCCAGAAAAACAACAGCAAACCAAACTCAAAACTAGTAAGAGAAAAGAAACAATTAAAATTAGAGGAAAAAAAAAACAAACAAAAATATAAAAGTTCAGCAAAACAAAGAGCTGGGTTTTCAAAAAAATTAAAAAAAAATTCACACACCCTTGGCCCAACTAACCAAAAGAGGAGAGAGAAGAGAAGAAAAAGGAAATGGAACAACAGATATACAGAAATAAAAAATAATCATCAGAAATTACTACAATGAACAATATGCCAACAAACCGGGAAGCCTATAAGAAATGGTTGGATTCTTGAACACATACAATCTACCTAAACTGAGCCATGGAGACATAGAAAACCTAAACAGACATATAACCAATATGGAAATTGAATCAGTAATAAAAATGCACCCAAGAAAGAAAAGCCCAGGACCACATGGCTCCACTGCTGAACTCTACCAGACATTTAAAGAACTATTTGTTGAATTCTTTAGTTTACATAGAGTTAAATATATGTGTATAAAGCCAATTGAAAATAGATCTCAGTAAAAAATAAGTGTGGGAATAAAATAGAGAGGAGGACAAGGGGTTGGGAGCATGGGTGTGATAGTGGATATGGTAGAATCACCATGTTCCTAAAGTTGCAATTATGAAATGTAAGATGTTTATAACTGTAAAAAATAAGTAAATAAATAAGTTAAAAAAACAAAAGGTTAAATGAGTTTGAACAGATACATCATTAAAGAGAATACAAGGATGGAAAAGAAGCAAACAAAAAACATTCAATATAATTAGCTATCATAGTTTAAATATATATGTCCCTACAAAATTCAGGTTGAAAATTAATCCCCAATGCAACAATATTGAGGTTGGGCCTTTATAAGCCCATTTGCTCATGAGAGAATTGTCCCCTTATAAAGGATTTGAGGAAGCCTGTTTTGCTGCTCTTTGCTTTTCTGCCATGAGAACATACAGTGAGAAGTTGTCATTAATGAAACATAGGATGACCCTGTACCATACACCAAGTCCATTGGAACCTTCAACTTGGACTTCCCAGCTTCCAGAACTATGAGAAATAAATTTATAAGTTATTTATTAATTACCCAGTTTAATATATTTTTATAGCAGCAGGAGTGACCTAAGACATTACCCATAAGGGAAATAAGAATTAAATTCATTATGAGATAACACTACATGTCTATAAAAATGAATAAAATAGGAGGTACTAATAGCACAATGCTGCAACGATGCAAAGAAACTGAATTACTTGACACTGCTGGTGAGACTCTAAAATGAAAATTGAAGTTTCATGAAATACTAATTTTTTTAGTTTCTGAGCAGTTTCTTTAAAAACCAAACACACAACTACCACAAAATCCAGGAATTGCAGTCCTGGCATTTATTCCAAAGAAATGAAAACTTATGTTCACATAGAAACTTGTGCATGAATACTTAAAATAGCTGTATTCATACTGCAAGAACTGGAAATAATATAGATGTCTTTTAATGAGTTAATTGTTGAATTGCAGTACATCTTTACCATGGAACACACATAGAAAAAAAAACTATTTATAAATGCCACAACCTTGGTAAATCTTCAGATAATTATGCATAATGAAATAATATTCCAAAAGGTTTCATGTATGATTTAATTTATATAGCAGTTTTGAAATTATAAAAATTACAAAAATGGAGAACAGGTCAGGGGTTGCCAAGGATCAATATATGGTGAAGACAAGAAGAAAGTTGGCATGGCTATAAAACAGCAACAGGTGGGAGCCCCAAGGTGATGGAAATGTTCTGTATCTTGACTGTTTCAATGCCATTAGTTGGTGGTTTTGTTGTACTATACTTTCATAAGATTTTACTGGGGAAAAGCAATAAAGGGTATATGCAATCTCTATATATTATCACTTACAACTGCATATGAATCTATAATAGTTTATCCTCTTATATTTAATATAAGCTTAATTAACAGCTTATTTTTACATTAGAGATAAAATTAAATAACTTGATACACAAACTTTTTTTTTCATCTAGACTTATTTCTCAAGTCTCATCTTTATTTTCCTCCACTCTGTATTCTAGCCGTGCAATTCAAAAAGTATTGAGTCTATTATTTCTATGATTAGGTCTTCATATTTGCTGTTCCCTACATCTGGAATGTTCCTTTTCCTCATTTATTCCTCCCTCCTTATCATCACCTTGTGTAAACATCTCATTTTTTCTGAACTTAATTTATATGTTCCTTTCTCGAGGGAGTCTTCTCTGATCCACAGGTCTAATTAAATTCTTTTAATATCTTAAAATGAATGACTTCCATCAGAGGGCTTAACTAGATGACCAATATGTATCAGCTTGTGTCATTATTTGATAGGTGATTCCTCAATGAAATCATAAATATAATTAGCCAACTCTTGATCAAAAATATGTCTCCTAGACTGACATCCAGTAATTGTTTAATAAGTATTAAGTTAATAGATAAGAAGCTATGCATATAAGTAATTAGTAAGATTCCTTAATTTCTTTCTTAGCATTTCTTAAGGCACCTTATTTAAGCCATGAAACTCCACAGAGTTCCATAATGAAATTATTGGGCAAAAATCTAATGATTAAAAACTTCGGCTCTTTCTGGGTTTGACATTGCGGTGCAGCAGGTAAAGCTGCCACCTGCACTTTGGCATCCCATAAGGGCACTGGTTGGTGTCCCAGGTGCTTATTTCTCATCAAGCCTATTTGATGGCCTGGGGAAAGTAGAGGAAGATGACCCAAGTGTTTGAGCCCCTGCCCCCCTTGTGGGAAAACTGGAACAAACTTCTGGTTCCTGGCTTAGGCCTGGTCCAGCCCCAGCCAATGAGGGCTGCTATTTGGGAACTGAATCCGCAGATGGAGGATCTGTCTGTCTGTCTCTCTCTCTCTGTGTAACTCTGACTTTGAAATAAGCGAATAAATAAATAAATCTTAAAAAATAAAAACTTTGGCTCTTTCTATAAAATTTGGAATAAGTTTAATATGCATAATACATTGGCCAGAGTTAGCTTCTCTTAGCCTTAGTATCAGCGTGGGCCTCAGTCTCCCTGTCTCAGCCCTACTCATCTTTACTGTTTCCTCATATAGCCACTATTTTAAATTTTCTGAAATGTAGTTTGTGTGTCACATCATTATAACTAAATTAGTATATCAAGTAGAATACCCCCTGTGGCTCCAGAATTGTGACTAAATACTAAAAATAAGGAAAGTGTTGCTAAGTATACCATATCCAAAAATACTACATCTGAAATTTGGAGGGCACCAACCAGCCAGCTGCAGTTAAGGCTGCTGATTCTCTACTAGCATGACTTAGGGATACTGTTCGACTATGCCTGGGTAACCACTCTCATGTGTCAGTTAAATCACAACATCTTGTTGTATACAATAAATATACATAGATTTGTCAACTGAAAAGTGAACTAAACACAAACACACCAAAGGAGAACACAATGAGTGTGTGGGCTCGGGGAGGAAAGGAGGTTGTCATAGAATCATTCACAAATATATGGGGTTCATAAAGAAAAAAATCAGCCTTGTGTTCCCCAGCTATAAATTTGTTGATCTGTAGATCTGGGCAGATCATTGATGAGAAAATTCTGGAAGAGTTTACTATATGTTCTTTGAAGTCTTAGTATATATGCAAAGCTTAGATAGATATATGCATAGATATATGCAAAGCATAGATATATGCAAAGCATAGATACAAATTCTTCTCATCTATAGTCTTCTGAAGATAAGAGGTCTTCCAGGAAACACAGGCCAGGAAAGGCTGAGAAGATCCATGAAAGGGTATATATGGAAGAGAATGAACACAACCCTCAATTCATCCCAACTTGAACTGTGATATCCACACTACTAATTGGATAACTGTAGGCACTTTATTTAAGATGGTAAACTATATTTTCTTCTTCTATAAATACAGTAATGACAGAATCTCTGGGTATAGATTAAATGAGATATGCCTTGTAAAACTACTGAGCCTCTAGCACATAATTGGTAGAGATTGTTGTTATTAAGGAAGCAAAATCTGCGAACTTTGGGCACACAGTCTGTGTTAGAATTTCACCTCCATGTCTTAATAAACCGTGTCACATTGGAGAAGCCATTTCAGGCCTCAAAACCTCAGTTTTTTCTGCAGAGTTCAGCAAATCAATGAACAGGGCTCAGCATAGCCCTTGTAATCTTGTCAAGTTAGTTGTCTACATCTTCATCTCCCCACGGGGTTTTAAATACCCAAAGGTATGCACTTGAACTCACATATCTTCTTGCTGCCAATTCAACTCTATCGAAGCACCACTGCCACCACCATATTGAAACACAAGCAGACTTGCATATATAGTAATTACAAATATTACATGGATTTTTTTTAATCCTTGGAATATTTTACAGATTATCCTATTAGCATTCCAGTTTAAATAACAAATATCAACTTAAAGTAATTTAAAAATTTTTAAATGAAAGAGATGGATTTATTGAAAGTTTATGGAAGCCAAGAACAGGTAAGTCTTTCAAGGACTGGAATCAGGTCCTGGAAAGTCATTAGCTTGGGGCGGCACTGTGGTGCAGTGGGTTAATGCCCTGGCCTGAAGCGCCAGCATCCCATATGGTCGCTGGTTCTAGTCCTGGCTGCTCCTCTTCCAATCCAGCTCTCTGCTATGGCCTGGGAAAGCAGTAGAGGATGGCCCAAGTCCTTGGGCCCCTGCATCCGTGTGGGAGACCCAGAAGAAGCTCCTGGCTCCTGGCTTCGGATCAGCGTAGCTCCGGCTGTTGCGGCCAGTTGGGGAGTGAACCATTGGATGGAAGACCTTTCTCTCTGCCTCTCTTCTCTCTGTGTAACTCTGACTTTCAAATAAATAAATAAACCTTTTTTTAAAAAAGAAAGTCATTAGCAATATAAATTATGCTCTCTCTCCCCATCTGTCACTCTACTTTTCCACAGAGATGCTTGCTTTATTCTTTTGGTTGAGTGGCTTGATCTTTTTCTCTGTGCACATGACAGCAAAAAAATGTTTTTGTTCTAAGGTTTAATCTCCTATCTAATGAATGGCTCAGCTTGACTAATCATCTCTTGGCATCTACTGTTTCTGTTAAGCAGCCTACTTGTTGTTGCATTATAGAAAATTTCTCTTACTTCTCAGAGCTTTTAAGATTTTATTTATTCTTTACGTTTTCTAGTCTCATTATGATGTAATTGGGTGAGTTTGTTTTTATTCATTTTATTTGTTTGGACCTTATATGTCTTCCTTTCGGAAAATTATCAGCCATTGTCTCCTCTGAAATCATCATTGCTTTTCTCTCTTCTCTGTGTTCTCTCCTTTCTTCCCTATTTGGTACTTATACCACTGTTTCTCTATCATCTGTATATCTTAGCTTCTCCTTCATATCTTCTCTATCTCAATCTCTTATACTATAATCTGAAATTATTCACATCTTTAAATTTGCTTATTTTTTAAATTCATTTATTTAATTGAAAGGCATAACAACAAAGAGGTGGAGAGAGAGAGGGAGGGAAGGAGCAAGGGAGGGAGGAAAAGATAGAGATAAATCTTCCATCTGTTGCTTCACTCCCCATATGGCTACAATAGCCAGGGCTGGGTTGAAGCTAGAAGCCAGGTACTCCACCTGGATTTCCCATACGAGAGGCAGGGGCACAGATCACTTCAGTCATCACCTGCTGCCTTCCTAGGCACATCAGTAGGAAGTTGGATCAGAAGTGGAGCAACCAAGATTCAAACTCTGATAGGAGGTGCTGTAACTGTACACTATACCACAATGCTGGCCCTTTAAGGCTAAATATATTTCCAGATAATTAGATGACCAATTAAATCTAATTCAGAAGAAAAATCCAAAAAGATAATTCACTAGAGTGTCTTGTAACTGATAAATGATAGGTATGACATGTTATATATAAAGTAGTTACACCCTGATTCTCAAGTGTCACCAGTCTTTCACATTTCTCAAAACAAGTAAGAAGTTAAAAAATTCATTGAAATGGTACTCAGTTAAGTGGCAATGTGGTGAGTGTGTGGCTAAAAAGGATGGTAAAGAGACCCTGGTATAGTAGAGGGGTTGGATGTGGCCATTAGTAATAACCATAGTTTGCTTATAAACACAGTAGCAACATGACTTCTGATTTATAACCTTAAGTAAATTATTATTTTAATCAAAAATCTAGTATCACACTAAGATTAATAAACAACTCACCAAAATGAGGGATCTTTTTGCAGATTTCTTAATAAAGAATACCCAGCAATTTTCTTGCCACATATGTCTTGAAAGTCCACTCTTGTGGCTGCTTCAAAAAAAATTCCCTCTTGTTATAGTTTTGCTGAACTCTCCAAGCACCCAAAGTGCCAATCTATTTTCTTGTATTTCTAGGCATCTATCAGACAATATCAGCTCTTGCTTCACCTTAGCAAATTCCTGCCTTGTGCACTCTTCCTTCAAAGATGATCCTTTTCCCTAACCAGAATGATATGCATATTTGCACAAAATTTCTTGATCTCTAGGATCCCTTTTCTGGGAGGTTTTCTAAACCACCAAGATCACTGGTGAAGAAACATATCAATATTAATATCAGTGTCTGGGTAAGAAATGGGCCTCAGGGCCAACACTGTGACATAGTGGGTTAAACCCCCTGCTAGTAGCAACAGCATCCTGTATGGGTGCCAGTTCAAGTCCTGGCTGCTCCACTTATGACTCAGCCCTCTGCTAACAGGTCTGGGAAAGCAGAGGAGGATGGCCCAAGTGGTTAGGCCCCTGCACCCACGTGGAAGACCCAGAAGAATCAGCTGGCTCCTGACCCCAGATTGGCCCAGCTCCGGCCATTGTGGTCACTTAGCAAGTGAACCAGTGGATGGAAGCCTCTCTAAGAGGCCTCTCTCTAAGCCTCTACCTCTCTCTCTGTAACTCTGTCTTTCAAATAAATAAAATAAGCCTTCAAAAAAGAAAGAAAAAGGCCTCAAGCGATTCTGGCATTCCTATATAGCTCATCCCCATCCTCATCTGCTTTCCCTTCACTTCACTTCAGTATCCACCATCTGGTACTCTTTGTCTTCCTATACCAAGAATGTAAGAAGGACTTTCTGTTGGCACCACCAAAATCATCCAACTGCTCTTTCCAAATGGCAGCATTCATGAAATATTGTGAGACATGGCCATTGTGGCAAAGAAAGTCCATAAACTACGTTAAACTTATCAAAAACAAAAATTCAGGCAGCAACTTTAACTCCAGGTGCTGTTCTGCCAGTCATGAATGTTGGAGTACCTGTGAGTTGGTTGGTGGGGAGTTACAAGCATGCTTTCAAAATTTCAATGACATTTACTTAAAAAATTGCTTTCAGGTTACTTTATTATTTCTACTCAATCTCAAGTGTAGTATTTGGTGTTTATTCTGAATATTTTATATCATACCAACTTGACATTTGTATAATTGCTGTCTCTGAATTTATACATATATTTAAAAGTAAATATATTTATATTTATGTCTATATATGTATTGGAAAGTAAATATGTTGGGGCTGGTATTGTGGTATAGCAGGTTAAACTGCCTCCTGCCATGCCAGCACCAGTCTGAATCCTGGCTGCTCCACTTCCAACCCGGTTCCCTGATAATGCGCCTAAGAAAGCAGAGAAGGATGGTCCAAGTGCTGGACCCCTGCATCCACATGCGAGACCAAGATGAAGTTCCTGGCTCCTGGCTTTGGTCTGGCCCAGTCGTGGCCACTGTGGCCATTTGGGGAGTGAAACAGCAGATGGAAGCATTCTCTCTCTCTCTCTCTTTCTCTTCTCTTTAACTCTGCTTTCAAATAAATAAATACATCTTTTTAAAAATATTAAAGGCTTTTCTGATTCTTAAATACTGATGCTCTATTGTGGTTGTTGAAGGACCACAGCAATAGTCCCAACAGGATCTGAGAAGGCACATAAGGTATGTCCTTTTATACTTTCCAAGATCTGGAGTTACCAACCTATTTTCATGTTGCCTCCTTTGATCACAAATAGTCTCTGTGTGGGACTTTTGGCTTCCAGTATCACCCCTGTGAAACATTAAGCCCCTGTTCTTAAAGTATATATATATTAAACACGTCATCGCAGAAGGCAACCCAGCTTTACTTGCTACTCATAGCTGGAGTTCTCTGCTTTCAGCATTTGAAGATTTCATTTTATGCCTTTAAACTTATTGTTATTACTATTTCATTTAAAGTTTTTTCAATGATTTCAATGTATTTGGTATGACAGCTCAGAGATCTTACACCAGGTCAGTCTCTGATTTGGACCAGAAACTGATATTACTATCTTTTGGTCTAGATTTCAAGTATCAAGTGGAGTGAATGATTGGCTCAGATTATTCCTGGAAACCCTTGAATAAATCAATTATAATGATGCTGTGTCATGTAGTAAAAACATGTCTGCTAGGGGCTGCTTCTGCAAGTGAAAGTGGCAATCCTTGAGATTAGGTTGTTGGGCATATACCCCTATAAATACTTATCATGGAGACCTCAAAGATCTTTATTTATTTTCATCCTATTCTTAGATTTCTTCATTGAAAATGTCAAGATGGAAAATTCTGTACATGTAAAGGAGACTTCAAAAAGTTACGGAAAATAGAATTAAAATATATGAGATGGTGTTTGGCACAGCAGTTAAGGAGCTGCTTGGACCACCTGCATTTCACAGCAGAGTGCCTATCAAGTCCTAACTCTGTTCCTAATTCCTGCTTTCTAAAAATGTACCACATGAGAGTCATCAGGTGATGGTTCTAATAGTTGGGTCCATGTCATCTATGTGGGAGATCTAGATTAATTTGAGCCTTCTAGCTTGACCTGTCCCAGTCCCAGTTGTTTTGGGCATTAAGGGAGTGAAGGAGCAGGTCAGTCAGTCTCTCTCTCCCTCATCTTCTCCCTTTTCAAATTAATTAAATGAATCATTTTAAAAAGATAATTTCCATTAACTTTTAAAAAATATTTATTTTTATTTATTTGAAAGAGTTACAGAGAGAGATAGAGTCATAAACAGAGGTCTTCCATCTACTGGTTCACTGCCCATATGGCCACAATGGCAGGAGCTACACTGATCTGAAGCCAGGAGTCAGAAGCTTCTTCCGGGTCTCCCACATGGATACAGGGACCCAAGGACTTGGGCCATCTTCTACTGCTATCCCAGGCCATAGTAGAGAGCTAGATCAGAAGAAGAGCAGCCAGGACTAGAACCAGCACCATATGGGATGCTGGTGCTTCAGGTCAGGGCATTAATACACTGCGCGACAGCACCAGCCCCTCCATTAACTTTTTAAAGCTCCATTATACTTCATATTATTTTTTTTTTGACAGGCAGAGTGGACAGTGAGAGAGAGAGACAGAGAGAAAGGTCTTCCTTTTTCCGTTGGTTTATCCCCTGATGGCCACTGCAGCCGGCGCATCGCGCTGATCCGAAGCCAGGAGCCAGGTGCTTCTCCTGGTCTCCCATGCGGGTGCAGGGCCCAAGGACTTGGGCTATCCCCCACTGCACTCCCAGGCCACAGCAGAGAGCTGGACAGGAAGAAGAGTGACCAGGACAGAATCCAGCGCCCCGACAGGGACTAGAACCTGGTGTGCTGGCGCCGCAGGCAGAGGATTAGCCTATTGAGCCGCAGCACCGGCCTATACTTCATATTCTGAATCTGACTTCCATCATGCTCAAATAGATACATAAGTAGTTTTATAGAATTATATTTTGCTAAATGTGAGAAATAACAATCAATTAACACAGGACATGGCTGTTTTGACACAGTTGGACACTCGTGTAATAAACATGAGCAATAGACTCCTATCTGGTAAACAAAACTGTGGAGATAACAATGTGGTAAATATTTCCCTTAATAAAGCTCACTGTGGGCTGTGATCTTTTGCTTTTGTTATTATTATTTGTTTTATGATTACTAAAAGTTTTAAAGTAGCCTGAATGATGTTAATGAAACACACGAAATATTCACATTCTGAAAGGTTCTCACCAATAAACCATTATTGCAAGAGTGTACTTTCAGTAGAACAGTACAGGGGTCATACAATTAGACCTCCCCACAAATATAAAAAGGAAATACTGCCTGGAGGTTAAATGAGTGTTTGTCTAAGCAATTGGGTTACACAGTACTAAATTCTGCAGAAATAACAAGATGCCTTGGGAAAATGGCAGCTCTGCATGTTTTTCCCAAGGATACTCAAGAATCTATATACATTTGCAGACTTTTTCTAAAGGGACCAACATTTAAACACTGAGATCTTATTTTTGAGAATGGAATATATGTTCTCTCATTCTAACCCAGCCTGTGCATTCCTTTAACATCACCCAGGGGATTCTATCTTCTTACCTTCCTTTCCAGTGTGCTTGGAGGGATGTACTGTTAGAAACCTAAACATGTCAGGAATGCATATCAAGCACAGAATATCTGTTCATTGTAATCCTGACAAGAACTCAAACAGGGTATTCTGTTTTTTTCTTTATAACATTGTATTCCTTTGCTCATTTAATCTTCATGACAGTGCTAAACTGTATCTCTAAATCCAAATATTTTAGGAGCCTTTCTGGTATTTAATACACTAACATAATTTTCCAATAAATATTTGTTGATAGAATGAAGTAGTAGGGATACCTACTTGGATTTTAAGATCTTACTTTTTTTTTTTTTTTTTTATAAAGCTTTTATTTAAAGAATATAAATTTCCAAAAAACAGCTCATGGACCACAATGGCTCCCCCCACACACAACTTCCCTCCCTCCCCCCACCCTCCCCTTTTCCCGCTCCCTCTCCCCTTCCATCTTTGAATACTGTTGCTGCTGGCTTCAGTTTGGATCAACCTTGGCCATTGCAGCCATCTAGGGCATGAACCAGTAGATAGAAGATTCTGTGTGTGTGTGTGTGTGTGTGTGTGTGTGTGTGTCTTTATCTTCTTCTCTTTCTGTAACTCTGATTTTCAAATAAATAAATCTTTAAAAATATGCTGATTTTAATATAATCTGAGAACACAACCTCATGACTATTACAAGGAATATCTCAAGTCATGGAATACAATTAAGCCAACTACTCTGAGCTACTATTGGCTGCCTGGAGCACTACACTGAGAATAATCCCAAATTGGTTAATTAAAATAATTCCATGCATCTTTAATGATAATTTCCATAGTTTTAAGAGGGTAAGAACCAACTCATCTCTATCCAGCACATAATAAACACACTTATATGTATGAATAACTTTTAAGAACTTAAAAAAATCAACTTATCAATTTGACACTCTTGTTTATGGCGTCAGTAATCTCCCTAGGCTCTAGTCATGAGTTGCCAAGGCTATGGAAGCCTTTAGGGTTCGCCGACTTCGATCTTATTCCGACAGGGTCATAGTCAAAGTGGAAGTTCTCTCCTCCCTTCAGAGAAAGGTACCTCCTTCTTTGATGGCCCCGTCTTTCCACTGGTATCTCACTCGCAGAGATCTTTCATTTAGGTCTTCTTTTTTTTTGTTTTTCAGAGTGTCTTAGCTTTCCATGCCTAAAATATTCTCATGGGCTCTTGAGCCAGATCCGAATGCCTTAAAAGGGCTGATTCTGAGGCCAGAGTGTTAAATCAACTTCAGGAGTCACTGTGTACTTACGTCTCATGAGGGATCTGTCCTTAATGTGTTATCCAATGTGAAATAATGCTATTACTAGTACTGAAACAGTATTTTTACACTTTGTGTTTCTGTGTGGGTGCAAACTGATGAAATCTTTACATAGTATATATTGAATCGATCTTCTGTATATAAAGATAATTGCAAATGATTAAAAAATCTTGGTGTTAAATTGGAAATTGCATAGATAATTAATCAATTCTTTAAAAAAAAATCGTGTAGGATCTCTGTCCTTAATGTGCTGTACATTGTGAATTAATACTATAACTAGTACTCCAACAGTATTTTCATTTTGTGTCTCTATGTGAGGGCAAACTGTTGAAATCTTTATGTAATATGTACTAAACTGATCTTCTGTGTATAAAGAGAATTGAAAATGAATCTTGATGTGAACAGAAGGGGAGAGGGAGCAGGAGAGGGGAGGGTAGTGGGAGGGAGGGAAGTTGTGTGGGGGGGAGCCATTGTAATCCATAAGCTGTACTTTGGAAATTTATATTCTTTAAATAAAAGCTTTATATAAAAAAAATCAACTTATCAGATAAAACCAAATCTTATAGAGGCAATTCAGCAGAGGAAGAGTGACCGTGATTCTAATGATGTAGGCAATAGTTAGGACTTAGAGGTATTTTAATCCATGCTGTCTTGGAGCTCAGATATAATTATCTGATTTTGAATCACATCACAGAGTATATAAAACAGAAATTACATACCTGGTTTTCCTTCAGCTATTAGTGATGTTCAACCCTTATTGATACATTAACATTATCTGAAGAGCTTTTAGAAAACACAATAGTATTTTTTTTAGGGCTGTGAAACTACTCTGTATGTTTCTATGATAGAGCATACTTATTATAATAAATTTGTTTAAACTCATACAATGTGCAACACCAAGTGTAACCTTAATGTAAACTATGGACTTTGGGAGATGTAGATTTATCAGCTGCAGTTAATGTATGACTCTGGTGAAGGATGTTAATAATGGGTGAACTCACACATATGCGGAGACAGTGGGTAAATAGGAAAAATCTGCATCTTCTTAATTTTGTTATGAATCAAATTGTGCTCTAAAAAAATAAAGTCTATTTTTAAAATCTAATATTCTTTACCTGCTTGAGACCAATTAAATCATAAGCCCTCGCTGGAACTAAGGTAATTATGCTCTTATAATGCAATTCCAATGAATGGCCACAATTTAAAATTATTGAGCTTGATCAATCTTTGTTGTGTTATTCCTCCTCATTTCCTTCTGGATAAATACATGTGATATTTTTCCCCTCCAACCCTCTAATACATGTAATTTTCTTTTGAGAAGTTGTCAGTTTCTATCCCTAATAATTTAATAATGGATCATCGAAATGGTGCTCTGGTTAGCTTCAGCTGGAAAGTTTAAAGGAATTTTGCTATCTTGGGGGAAGACATTTGGGATTGCTTTAAAGAATGACACTGTAAAACTGGTAATGCCCACAACAAGTCTCCTATTCAGAAGAAATAAAGAACCAAGCTTTGATATTTGAATGAGGAAGTAGAAATAAAAATCAATGCTTTAAAGAAAAATGATATGCCATTCTCTGTGTTTCTCATATTATGATCTTTGGATTCTTGGAGATCTGTGGAGGTCCACAATTTATCCCTATTAACTGATTTTTAATTTTGCCATTCGATTTTTGATGATAACTTAAAAGTACTGTTAGAAATAAATGCTGGTGCTGGTTTGCCTGGATGACCACCTTTCAATTGACTGTAATCTTGTGATTTTTAGTGTACACATTGGTGTTAGTATTTACAACTATATGGATGCCAAGTGGCACTACTTTAACTGCCCAATGCTAACAAGAAAAGAACAGAAGAGGGCTTAATATGTAATGATGCATTCAAGTCCAATGAAGCCTAAATGACCTCAAGGACTACTATGCAGACTAACATTTCACAGCTGTTTGAACACAATATAAACAATACAACAATACAGAAGAGATCCAACGGTATTGATCATATGAAAAACAGTAATGACATGTCATGCATTTTTTTAAAAAACCCAGGTAAAAGCCATTTTTACCACAGGGATGTTGCAGGAATGTGACTTAATTCTGACAAACATTGCTTATACTAAATAAATTATTTTCATTTGGATTGTACTTATAGTTTTGATTGGATTTAAGTTATAAATATATTTTGGTATAGTAGTCGTTTAGGATTTTAAAAGTAAATGAGACAAAATCATTTAATGTTATGAATATTTAAGTAGTATGAAAACAATTTAACTCAAATTTAAGAGTTCCATTCATTTGTCTTTGCAAAGGGCATATTATTCTGGCTTGAGAAACAGTGTCACCTTATTCTGTTTAATAGTTAATTTGTTCCTTATGATAATATCTGATCTTATAGGTAGATGGATAATTAATATGTTTGGTATGCCTAAGTATTCTTAGTTTATTATCATTCAAAAAGTATGCAAATTCAGCAAATAGTCTTAAAACCCAAGCACTCCAATATAAAAAAAATTGGCCCACTTGTATAAAATTTTAAATTTCTATTTTTTGAGATCTTAACCTCATTTATTTTAAGCAATTAAAAGGATTTATAGTTCACACTTTATTCAAGGAATCATATGATGACCTTATTCTTATGAAAGTCTCATGAATTAGAAACCAGGGTTACAAATATAGTTTTTAGAACCAGACTGTCCCAAGTACAAATTCCTAATGTACTATTTTTACTTCTGTGACCTTGGACAACTTATGTAACTTCTCAAAACTTCTTACCCATCTGAAGATAATATTGGTACCTATTTCAGTCAGTTGTGAAGATTACTAAGATGAAATATGTGAAAAGATCCAGAGAATGAGTATGGTAATCATTAAATCCTTTCTGTTTATGATTTGATAAAAAATTTTCTGGATTGGAAAAAGATTAAATACACTGGTTTTCTAACTGATGTTTTATAATTCACTTAATCTTTCATTTGTCTCATTTGCAATTTAAGGTTGTTATAACAAATAATTCCTGAACTCTCCTTTGTGGCTACATTTCTCTTAATCACCTAATTTCCCAATAGTAAAGGACATATGATTTAAATATATGTCTATTCTACCACACCTGAAATCCTTAGTGTGAATTTCGAAATTCAGAAATACTTTAATTTTAGAGAACTTACACAGTGAATTTACCAGGCATTACATAATGGTTTCCAGCAGGATCTGGGGCAGACGTCTATAATCAAAAGCATTATTATTTCTGCAAAGCAATATATGAACAGTCACACTAAGTAGGCTGCATGATAACTCTAACTAGTCTTAAATTAGTTTATGTTAGGTTTCTGCCACCAAATAAGTTTTGATGCCAAGGTTACACAAGTTTTTGTGTTTTCAGAGATTTTAGATTTAGATTTTGGAGTTCTAAGTTACAAATATGCATTTGTGAAACTCACAAGCCATTCCACAGATTAAATGCACTATGAGAAGCTGCTAACATACAAGACAAAATGTAAAAGGACTCAGAATTCTGGATTCAGGTTCATTGAATCCATCCTAGCTCTTACTGCCTAGCTTTGTACTATCAAGTAAATCTCTGTGTAACTCTCAGTTTCTATCTTTATAAAATCAAAATTTAAAAAGAGGTCTCCTAGAGTTCCATTAAGAATAACAATCTATTAATTTTAGTTAAAAGAAATCATGGGCAGTATTAGTTTTTATCACAATGAAGTCTAATTTATTCTTATAATGATTAAAAATCAATTCAGCTTTCCTCTATATGAGTACATTTCCATATCTTACAAATGCTGTGGTGAATAATGCTGTCCTTATTGAATTTATACTCTGGTAGACTATAGACTGATCAGAAAATAAGATAAACAAGGAAAGAAAACCATTTATAATGCTTATTGATATTATAATGAAATTTTTAAAATGATAGTCTTATAGAGAGTGATTTATAAGACAGTGTATTTCTAGTTCAGTGGTTAGGAGATGCTCCTTTCTGGAGGTGACATTTGAGTTTAAATCTGAAGAATACGAAAGAGTCAGTCCTATGAAAATCTAAGAGCAAAGCATTCAAAAAGTAGAGATGACAAACACTAAGTCTTAACTCAGGAAACAGTCCTATAGAACTGAAATATCGAAAGTAAGGGTGAGATGCAGGTGATGAAACTAGAGGGAAAGGTACCATGAGATTATGCTGGGTTTTGCAGGCCATGCTAAGGGAGAAATGAATGAAACCAACCTTCTCCCTTAAAAAATATCCTATAAAGCCTGATGGTCTTCAAGGATCCAAAATTAAAAACCCAAAGGAAAGAAACTTCCAGTCTGTCTCAAGAAAATGTTAAAATGAATATAAAATGCACTGCTACTAGATAACAGTTACAGTTAAAAATCAAATTAAGAACACAAGAAATAAAACAAATGTAATAAATCATTTATTGATTGGGTGCTGAAGCAAATTGCTTCCAATAGTCTCTTGGGAACTCTGTGAAGAAAAAGTTATAAATGTTTTCATCTGTAACATATTAGAATAATTCTCTGGCAGCACATTTTCATTTGTTGTATTGTAGTCCAAGTACAGTGTTCAGGTGAATAGGATGAAAATCTAGATGCTATATATATTGGAAACATTTGAATTTTAAACATCAGAAAGCATCATTCAGATCAATTTAATATTAGAGAACTTTTTCTGCTGTTAACACATGACTATTTTTTAAAATTTTTTGACAGGCAGTTAGACAGTGAGAGAGAGAGAGACAGAGAAAACTCTTCCTTCCGTTGGTTCACCCCCAAAATGGCCACTACGGCCGGCAGGCTACACCAATCCGAAGCCAGGAGCCAGGTGCTTCTTCCTGGTCTCCCATGCAGGTGCAGGGCCCAAGCACATGGGCCATCCTCCACTGCCTTCCTGAGCCACAGCAGAGAGCTGAACTGGAAGAGGAGCAACCAGGACTAGAACCCGGTGCCCTGATTGGGACTAGAACCTGGGGTGCCAGTGCCGCAGGTGGAGGATTAGCCTGGTGAGCCACGGTGCCAGCCACACATGACTATTAATTCTTTTAAAAAGTTTATTGTCGGGGCCGGCGCCATGGCTCACTTGGCTAATCCTCCACCTGCAGTGCCGGCATCCCATACGGGCGCCGGGATCTGGTCCTGGCTGCTCCTCTTCCAGTCCAGCTCTCTGTTGTGGCCCAGGAAGGCAGTGGAGGATGGCCCAGGTGCTTGGGCGCCTGCACCCACATGGGAGCCCAGGAGGAAGCACCTGGCTCCTGGCTTAGGATCGGTGTAGGTCCAGCTGTGGCGGCCATTTTGGGGGTGAACCAACGGAAGGAAGACCTTTCTCCCTGTCTCTCTCTCTCACTGTCTAACTCTATCTGTCAAATAAATTTTAAAAAAAGTTTATTGTCTATTACTAGTATTCATTGGATGCATATCAGTTTCACTCACACAAGGAAGCTCATTTAAAACAGTAAAACACATTTTTAAATAGTAAGAACTCAAAAGATAGTGGCTATAGTTATTGATTTTTTAAAATTCAATAATTAGAGTTCATATAACTTAGAAGAGAAACTGACATATCAGTACCTATTGCTTACCATATTCTGTCTTTTGTGGAATCACATAGATAGTAATTGCCTAAACCAACAATTTCAAATCCATCTGTGCTCTGCCAGAGTTCTTGAAGAGATCTCCTATACAAAGGTATGTTCTCAAGAATTTCTGTTACTTTTTGCATGAATTCATCACAAGAAATTCTGGCTATAAACCTAATGATTGTTTTCAGCAGTGTAAACAATAAGAAGTACAAGTTACAGTACTGGCAGAAAAAATACTTAACCTTTGGGACAATATGGTTAAAACATATTAAACAAAGATGAATGCAATCTGAAACATATTTTGAATGCTTAGACATGAGATTATTAATAAAATGAAACTTTATATTAAACTTTCAACAGTATATCAGCAACCCTTAAGATTATTGAGCCCTTGGACAATTCAATACTGACTCAAGTGGATACTCCAGACTTTATCCTAGAACTTGACCCAAAGAACTGTTATGACTAGTAATTAATTTATGGGCTTCCTGAAAGCCTAAACTCCTGCAAGATGACTTAGTCATATTGAAAGAAAACTAAAAAGATGCTAATTGTTTTTCGTTTCCCAAGGCAAAGAAATAACCTTCTATTCACCTTTTAGAAATATGTTGAGACTGAAACATTTTTCTCAAGTCATTTGCCTTGTGAAGAAGTTTTAGAATTAGAAAAAATATCCCACTAATTCTCAGTAGAGACATGATTGGCACTTTAGTCAAGAAAATAGCTTCAATAAATGAGTTTGTTTTACACATTTAAGGCATATTTGTTTTCCTCAGAAATCCTCACCTAATTTTGAAAAGTACCCCATCATGGTGACAAGCAAAAAATCCCCAGCCACATTTCCAAACAACCTTCAAGGGATGTAATACTCCAGGGTGAAAAATCACTAAAATGTCCTCATTCTACAATGTTAAAAAAAATAGAGATGGAAACTAAATGCTTTGGTAAAGGATACAAATTTAGTTGTTGTCATAATTACGACTCTGTATATAGTGCTGTTTTATAAGAACATATGTAATTCTGAGATAAACATATTATTGAAATGGAACCTCTCTTTTTCTTTTTCTCCATGGAAAGCTATTTCATGTCTCAAATAATCTATCTATCTAACACATTGACACTACATAGAGATATAATTCATACAAGAAGCATAATCTTCCAAAACTAACAAAAACTTTTGACTCCTCCCAGCAATCCATGGATCATTCACTAAAGATAGAATTGAAAAGAGTTCAGAAACAAGTAAATATAGGAAAGAATACTCTCCTGGGCTTTAACTCGATATATGACATTAAATTATACTATTTATATATACTCTTGAGGCCTCAGTTACTTCATATGTTTAAATAATACATTTGCATTAAATTATTCTCATAGACTTTTTTCTTGTAAGAAATTCTGTACTTCATATTTTTAAACTGATAAAATTTACTGTAATTCATGTCTGTTTTATATTCTTCAAATATAAGTAAGAGATTCTAAAACCTTGTAAGATTCCTCCATTTGTGTGTGAGTATATGTGTGTGTGTGTCTGTGTATTCTACCACAGACAGTGAATATAATTTCCCAAATAATCTGACAAACAGAAAAATATTTCATGTATTACAAATTATTCTTTCAACAAACGTTTACTACTGAGTATGTTTTACTATTCTAGGTTCTTTGAACATATATGAATTGAAATCAGAATCTGGTTTTAAAAAGCTAGATATGTAAAAAGATCATTATAAGGCCGGCGCCGCGGCTCAATAGGCTAATCCTCCACCTGCGGCGCCAGCACACCGGGTTCTAGTCCCAGTTGGGGTGCCGGATTCTGTCCTGGCTGCCCCTCTTCCAGTCCAGCTCTCTGCTATGGCCTGGGAGTGCAGTGGAGGATGGCCAAAGTGCTTGGGCCCTGCACCCGCTTGGGAGACCAGGAAAAGCACCTGGCTCCAGGCTTTGGATCAGCGTGGTGTGCCAGCTGCAGTGCGCTGGCCGTAGCGACCAATGGAGGGTGAACCAACAGTAAAGGAAGACTTTTCTTCCTCTCTCTCTCACTGTCCACTCTGCCTGTGAAAAAATAAAAAAAAAATAAAAGATAAAAAGATCATTATAATATAGTATAATAAGTATTATATTTATAAATGTAATTGTACTAAGCAGTGAATTTCACTGACCATTAAAGTGGTAACAAAAATAATGAAAAGCTTCATTTCTGATTGAGTATGTACTGTACCTCAGATTTATTACAGCTCTGAAGGGTTATGATTAATGAATAAGACATACTAAAATACTACAGAAAGAATATTCTGGTTAATAGAGAAGTTGATAAAATACAAGAGTATTTTTTCATAAAGACTGCTAAAATGAGCAAAAAAATAAATAAGAAGAATCAGAAATAATTTTATTTGAATTCTGCAACTTGGAAGTTCGGTGATGTCCAATAAATTGCATCATTCCTGAGAGTTATTTCAGAATTCGTAAAGAACAACCACTGTGGTCAATACATAAAGTGATGTATATGAAAAGACCAATTCATAGATAGTCTTTCATAAACACTAAGTATCTTCCTTTTTTCAATGTATAAAAATATTGGTGTTCACCTACATCCAGAGATAGCATTTGTGTGGTGGATTTTATTTTTCAAATACAGTTGAAATATTTCTTACCCTACTTGTTATAGCTGAATCTTGCCATCCTTATTAAGAAGTAGAAAATGTGTATCTCCTATCCTTGAAGCTGGCAGCCCTCTGTGATTTACCTCAATGAACAGAATCTGGCAGAAGTGATACTATAACCCTTGTAAGTCTTTTTTTAAAAATTTTATTTATTCAAAAGACAGAGTTACAGAGAGAGAGAAAGAGAGAGAGAGAGAGAGAGAGAGAGAGAGAGAGGTCTTCCATTCAGTGGTTCTCTACGCATATGGCCACAAGAGCCAGGGCTGAGCTGATCTGAAGCCATGAGCTAGGAGCTTCCTCTGGGTCTCTTACTTGGGTTCAGGGGCCCAAGGAGTCAGGTCATCCTCTGCTGCTTTCCCAGACACATGAGCAGGGAGCTGGATCAGAAGGAGCAGATGGGACAGGATTCGGCACCCATATGCAATGCAGGCACCACAGGCTGGGGCTTTAACCACTGTACCACAGAACTGGCCCCAACCCTTCTAAGGCTTAAAAGAAGTCATGGCTTTTGTTTGATCTCTTAGATTTCTTAGTGTACGCATAATTGGACTCTAAGATAAAATTAAGAATTTGGCTCTCTTAAAGAAGCCATGGTGGAAGGGCTGCAGGTGTAGATTACAGAAACAGAAAGAGCAAATGAGCCCAGAACAAAAAAAGATAAATTCAATAATCATTTTGTGATTCTGGAATTAAAAGTACACTCAAAACCCTAAGTGTTCTCATTATTACTAATGTTCTAAGTCAAAGCAAATAGTAATAACAAGAGAAAACAAATTATGAGCTCCTGATGCCTGATAATTTCACAATTTCAGTGTAATTGCTTTAATAATACACAAACCTAGCCTATAAAATCAGAATCTTCAGATATAAGAAATGCTTACAAAGAAAAAGAAAAGAATTTTAATATGAACTGTTGTCTACTCTCATGTTCCTACATTTGCTTGTTGTAGCTATTTTGTGAAGTAGCATTCAATATTTTCTAAGAAATGTAATGAAAAATAAGCCTTAATGTGAAATATTGGGAGATGGTATTCACATAAGCATAATTTAGGAAATATAATATTTTTCCTCTCTCTTATTTAATAAAGGACTGTGTTATTATGCTATTAAAAGCTTAAAATGCTAGAATGGGTGAGTTTATTTTTAAAAATATTTTCTGTGAAGAATAATATTTATTCATTTATAGTGATAACACACACTAATTTATTAAATTTTTATATATCAAAGTCAAGCTTCTCTTCAAAGGAGAGAACTTAATATCAAGACATTAGCACGCTGCAATAAAACAAACAGTACATCAACAATGAAAATAGAGTTGTACTACAATTATAAGCTTAAGAGTTTGGCTTGAATCTAAATTATGGCTTCACTCAATGCCAGCTGCCTAGCCCTGGGCAAGTTGCTAAACTTTTCTAAGCACTGAAATAATGACTTTCCTCATCGGGTTGTTGTAGAGAGTAGGTGGAGTCCGGCGCCGTGGCTCAACAGGCTAATCCTCCACCTGCGGCGCCGGCACACCGGGTTCTAGTCCCGGTCGGGGCACCGGATTCTGTCCCAGTTGCCCCTCTTCCAGGCCAGCTCTCTGCTGTGGCCCGAGAGTGCAGTGGAGGATGGCCCAAGTGCTTGGGCCCTGCACCCCATGGGAGACCAGGAGAAAAGCACCTAGCACCTGGCTCCTGCCTTTGGATCAGCGTGGTGCGCCAGCCGCTGCGGCCATTAGAGGGTGAACCAATGGCAAAAGGAAGACCTTTCTTCCTGTCTCTCTCTCTCACTGTCCACTCTGCCTGTCAAAAAAAAAAAAAAAAAAGAATAAGTGGAACAAGATATATAAAGTATTGAACACAGGATATAGTACATAGTTGGTACTCAACATGTTTGCATTCCTTGCCTTTCTTCCTTACAAATTCATGTTTTACTTCAGGAAACAATACATATTTAGTAGGGATGACTTGTTGCTATCTGAAACTACACAGTATATCAAACAGATGGAACAATAAAGTATCTTTCTAACCTCATCTTTTAATACCTCACTTTAATCCTTCTTGCTAACACTCTACTAAATAGGAGATATACATCCATCCCTTTCCTTTACATATTTCTGGCTAGCCTATGATGAAGGCAGAGATATTACCCACCTATTGGTAATAAGGTATATATTTACTTGCTCTTACTTTCTTTGGTTATATAGTTTAGAGCTCCATAACAGAGGGTAGATAAATAAAAGGACTCAAAATTCAGAGCCCTACCTAGTCCTCTAATAGAGGTCAAGTTCATAGATCTCCCTTGATATGTCCGAAACCTGTATTGGTTCTACAACTGACTCTCTCTTTCTCTGTATGTCTAGGGTATCTTACATTTTCAGTGAAAATCAAATTACTTCAATAATTGGTAATTGCACCAGACTTCCAAGCTGAGTACTGCAGGTTGGTCCTGAGTTTTCTACTTCCATCCTTCTAAGTCTCCTGGCATATGACCTTGACTTCTTGAATATATTTAAGTACCATTCTGCCCCTATACCTACAAATCTACCCGTAGCTACACTTGTATTTATTTATTTATTTATTAGGCAGAATATCAAAGAAGCAGATGCAGAGTGAGACAGAGGTCTTCCATTCACTAGTTCACTTCCCAGGTGGCCTCAATGGCCGGAGATGCGTGGATCTGAAGCAGAGATCCAGGTGCTTTCTCTAGGTATCCCACATGAGTGCAGGGACCCAAGGACTTGAGCTGTCTTCCAGTGCTTTCCCAGGTCATAACAGAGAGCTGGATCAGAAGTGGAGCAGCCGGAACTTGAACTGGTGCTCATATGGGATGCCAGCACTGCAGGTGGAGGCTTTACCTGCTACGCCATAGCTCTGGCCCCTCCACTCTATTTAAATCCTTACAACTTGATTCGAGGAATAGTGTGTATCTGCTTAAGGACAGCTAATCTACCAAGAGCACTGAAATATTTGCAAAATTTCAGAAGCAGTAGATGCCAAAAGAGTGAATAATTGACACAACTCTTCAAACTGGCATATTTAAAAAGTGTCTCCCTTTGTGACATGGTCCATTTTGATTATGGAAAATTTTTAATTGTTCACTGCACACATTTATTATTTTACAAGTTCATGCTTCTAAATATATTGTTTTATTTGTATTCACAATATTTAACTATTTTATGATGCAGTGCAACAGTTTATCTTTTAATTATAGGAAATTATCCAATGAAAACATGTTTCTTTCAAAGGGACACTAGCCTATATTGTTTTTTCCTATGGTTTTTAATTAATTTTAATTAATTTATCTGAGACAGAGTGTGTATGTGTTCTTATCCACTGATTCATACCACAAATGCCTGCAATGGCTGGGACAGGGCCAGGTGGAAACTGAGAGCCAGGAACCCAATTCAAATCTTCCCAGTCACCTGCTTCTTCCCAAAGTACATATTTGAAGGAGAACTGGAATCAACATTGGAACAAGGACTTCAACACAAGAATGCTGAAATCAAATGAAGGCCTCGGAATAGTGTTTGTAAGGATTAGGACAAACACCCACCTCTAGCATGTATTATTTAAATCAAAACAGAATTCAACTGCTGTCCCTGCTATGACAAGTTACTATATTTTTTTAAAAGTGACCTGAAATCATTAGTTTTTCATAGTCTAAAGTAATAATTAGCTCATCTCAAAATATACATAATATGACACCATAAACTCACAAAGCAGTGGGATATTAAAGAAAAAAACAGAGAGAATGTGTCATTTATAGACTTTTACAAAACTTAGATATCAAAATTCAATGAACTTGCCCAGATAATTATATTAAGTGCACAATAAAAAACCTGGCACTTAGGCCGGCACCGTAGCTCAACAGGTTAATCCTCCGCCTTGCGGCGCCGGCACACCGGGTTCTAGTCCCAGTTGGGGCGCCGGATTCTGTCCTGGTTGCCCCTCTTCCAGGCCAGCCCTCTGCTGTGGCCCAGGAGTGCAGTGGAGAATGGCCCAAGTGCTTGGGCCCTGCACCCCATGGGAGACCAGGAGAAAAGCACCTAGCACCTGGCTCCTGCCATTGAATGAGCGCGGTGCGCTGGCCGCAGCGCGCCGGCCGCGGCGGCCATTGGAGGGTGAACCAAGGGCAAAAGGAAGACCTTTCTCTCTGTCCCTCTCTCTCTCTCACTGTCCACTCTGCCTGTCAAAAAATAATTTAAAAAAAAAAAAAACCCTGGCGCTTAGAAAACACCCAGTAAAGAAGATAGTTTTGTTTTATGGCAAGAATTTTTCTTTGAAAATTTTGATTCAGTGTTATATGTAACTTTGTACTCTGCTTTTATCTCTTAAAATTTTTAAATTCTAAATCAAAATATTTTGTGGTAACATAAAAACAATACTATGAAAAAAAATCAATGTTATTTTCTTCAATTCCATGAAAAGAACTAGAAGCTAGAATTATGAACTGGGAGCAGCACCAAAATAATAAATACTTACTAGAAAAAATTGAATTTCAATAGTTTGAAAATTAGTTTTATTAAAAATAAACTAATTTTTTTAAAGTTTAAAAGGTAAAGTAGGGTTAATGATAAAGCTGGCATTTTCTTTGTTGTTATTGTTTGTTCATTTGTTTTCCCAGTGTTTATTATTTTATCATAGTAAAAGGATAATGTGAAATTTACCATTCTTGGATATACAATTCAGTGGTATTAAGTAAATTTACACTGTTGTAAAGCCATCCCCACTATCTACCTAAAGAACCTTTTGTTCTTTGGGGGAAGGGGTAACATTTTTAATTTACATTTCAGTCAAGGGCTTAATGCTCCACCAAGTAAAAAGTTTAACAAATAAAAAGCAAAAAGACCCTAGTGTAACAGGAATTTAGGCAGCACTATTAATAATAATCAAAAATAAAATGACCATTTTTACCCATGTTAGGAAATGGGCGCAGTTTTAGCCAGGTGGCCACATGGCCCAGCTACCTGAGCCAGCCTCCACACCCAATCCTAATGGGATTCACTGCTCCTGCTTCCCTGTCCACCCTCAGGCAAAGTTTTAAAAGGGCCTGCTCCTGAACACATGCTCTCTTGACTCTTCTCTCTCCCTTCCTCTCTCTAGCCTCCCTCTCTGGTCTCTTGGCTCTTGGCTCTCGGTTCTTCTCTCTTAGCTCATCTCTCCTGCTTTCTGCTCTCTTCTCTCCTTGCTAGCTCCTCTCCTGTTTCTCTCTTATATTCTCTTTTTTTCTTTTTCCTTCGCCGCCCCTTCACTCCGGTCTGTAGGGTGTTCCCCAATAAACCCTTTCCCTTACTCCGGTGTCCAGTGTGCTTTGCAACGGCTAACATTAATATATAACAACCCATATACGGTAAATTTTAAAGTAATCACAGATCATTAAAACTAAAGTAATATGATACTCTTAACCAGTGAATTGACAAAGAAATGAAACAAAGTTTAGCAAACCTATATTAGTAGCAATACTGATACACACAGGAATTTCTTTCCTTTTAATCTTTTTTAAAATTTCTAGCTTGTACATATAAAGGAGAATATGCAGTATTTTTTTTTCTGTCTGGCTTATTCACACAACATAATGTTCAATTGCATCCATTTTGTTGGAAATGGTAGAATTTCATTCTTTTTTTAAACTTTTATTTAATAAATATAATTTTCCAAAGTACAGCTTTTGGATTACAGTGGCTTTTTCCTCCCATAACCTCCCTCCTACCCACAATCCTCCCATCTCCTGCTCTCTCTCCCATCCCATTCACATCAAGATTCATTTTCGATTATCTTTATATACAGAAGATCAATTTAGCATATACTGAGTAAAGATTTCAACAGTTTGCACCCACACAGACACACAAAGTATAATGTACTGTTTGAGTACTAGTTACACTGTTAATTCACATAGTACAACACATTAAAGACAGAGATCCTACATGGGGAGTAAGTGCACACTGACTCCTGTTGTTGACTTAACAATTGATACTCTTGTTTATGGCATCACTAATCACCCAAGACTCTTGTCATGAATTGTCAAGGCTATGGAAGCCTTTTGAGTTCGCCAACTCTGATCTTATGTAGCCAAGGCCATAGGCAAAGTGGAAGTTCTCTCCTCCCTTCAGAGAAAGGTACCTCCTTCCTTGATGGCCAGTTCTTTCCGCTATGATCTCGCTCACATAGATCTTTCATTTAGGTCATTTTTTTTTTGCCAAAGTGTCTCGGATTCCCATGCCTGAAATACTCTCATGGGCTTTTTGGCCAGAGAGTAAGGGCTTATTCTGAGGCCAGAGTGCTGTTTAGGACATCTGCCATTCTATGAGTCTACTGTGTATCCTGCTTCCCATGTTGGATTGTTCTCTCCTTTTTAATTCTATCAGTTAGTATTAACATATATTAGTCTTGTTTATGTGATCTCTTTACTCTTAATCTTTTCATTATGATCAATTGTGAACAGAAATTGATCACTTTGACTAGTGAGATAGCATTGGTACATGCCACCTTGATGATGGGATTGAATTGGAATCCCCTGACACGTTTCTAACTCTATTGTTTGAGGCAGGTCTGATTGAGCATGTGCCGAACTGTGCATATCCTCCCTCTCTTATTCTCACTCATATATAATGGGGATCACTTTTCAGTTAAATTTTATTCTTTTTTATGCCTAATATTCTATTGTTTATATATACCACATATTCTTTATCCATTCAGCTGATGATAAACACCTTAGTTGATTTCATATTTTGGCTATTGTGAACAGTGTTGCTAGAAATAGGGTGGTATGGGTATCTCTTTGATATAACATGTTCATGCATTTTGAGTATAGACCCAGGAATTAGATTTCGGGATCATATGGCAAGTCTACTTCCACTTCTCTAAAAAACTTCCACACTGTTTCCCACAGTGGCTGCAGTAATTTACACTCCTACAACGATGTACACAAGTTACCCTTTCTCCACATCCTTGCTAGCATTTGTTACTCTCTGTCTTTTAAATTTTAGCCATGCTGAAAGGGTCAGATGATACCCCATTGTGGTTTTAATTTGCATTTCCCTGATAGCTAGTGATGTTGGCATTTTTCATATGTTTGTTGAGCATTTGCATTTCTTCTTTTTAAAACTATCTGTTGAGGTTCTTTGCCCATTTCTTAACAGGATTTGTTTTTGTTGTTGTTGTTGCTGAGTTTTTCTTTTTTAGTTTTTATTAATATAAATAGAACTGATTTCATAGATACAATTCTAAGAAAATAACCAAAATTGCATGGTACTTTTTGTTCACATTCTCTTGTTACAGTCTGTCCTTATTTTACATACATGTAATACATACACACATCTCCTTATTTTATATACTTATAAATACACACACACATACACAAACACACTTATTATTTTTCTTAAAGACTCCTATGTGCAAGAGTAGTGATGCTGGCAATTCACATAAAGAGAAGCTTTTAGTGAAAAGGTGGATAAGTTCAGTTTCCTTCCTCCCTTTTTCACACAACTTTGCCCAGGATATGTCCCATTCTCTTTTTCTATTTTACTTTTTATTTATTTCTTTCACCTCATACTCTAACTTTTGTCTCTGTTACTTTGCTTATATTACCGCCTTAATACTACAATGACCTCCAACCCGTAAAACTGGTAAAAATTCTAGTCTTTAAGTAATTAGCTCTTATTTAGATATTTTCTCCATAAAAGTCTGCATTGGGGGGCCAGTCGTGTGGCATAGCTGTTTGAGTCACTGCCTGCAGTGCCAGCATCCCATATCGGTGCCTGTTGGAGTCCCAGATGTTCCACTTCCACCAGCTCCAACTAGTGCATCTGGGAGAGCAGTAGAAGACAGTACAAGTCCTTGGGCCCTCGAACCCAGATGGCGACCTGGAAGAAGCTCTGGTCTTCTGGTTTCAGCCTGACCTAGCCATGACCATTGTGGCCATTTGAGAAGTGAACCAGAAGATGGAAAAATCTCTTTCTCTGTCTCTGTGGTGTGTGTGTGTGTGTTTGTGTGTATGTGTATGTCCCTCACTCTCTCTCTCTCTTTGTAATTCTGGTTTTCAAGTAAATAAGATAAATCAGAATGAATGAATGAATGAATAAATAAATAAAATTCTGTAATCCAGTGTAGTTGCTCTGAACAATGAGTACAGAACAGTCATTTCTAGAGGGCTCTACCCCTACACTGGTCACAAACCAGAAGTACTCTTAATTCTTTTAATTATAAAAAGGGAATAAATTTCATGTATTTCATATAAACAGTTGTAAGAGTATGATGATACTCCCATTAACTACAACATGTTATCTCTGAGATAAGTGATGAGAATACTATCTCAATTTAAGATAAAGTAATCAAATTAGCACAGTATGCTAATAGACTGGAGAAGCATTCTTAGTGTAGATATCTGCCAACACAAAACCTCGACCATCACCACACAGGTTGTGAACACGTACCCTTGGTTAATATATCTACCACAACTACATGTCCTTTTCTTTCTTCTAGAGTTATCACTATATTCACTATTCAAATCCTAACTAAAGCATTCCAGGACATCTTGGAGTTCAAGGATCTCCCGCTTACCTCAGAATAAGGTATAATATCTATATAAGGATGGGGCCTGTGCTGTAGTGCAGTGAGTAAAGCCACCGCCTGCGGTGCCAGCATCCCATATGTGTACTGGTTCAAGACCAGGCTGCTCCACTTCCAATCCAGCTCTCTGTTATGGCATGGGAAAGCAGTAGAAGATGACCCAAGTCCTTGGATCCCTGCACCGACATGGGAGACCTGGAATAAGCTCCTGGCTCCTGGCTTCTGGTAGGCACAATTCTGGCTGTTGCGGCCAACTGGGGAGTGAATCAGCGGATGGAAGACCTATCTCTCTCTCTCTCTGCCTGTCCTACTCTCTCTCTGTGTAACTCTAGCTTTCAAATAAATACATAAATCTTTTAAAAACATCCATATAAGGAACAAGAAGTGTGCGTTCCTCTTTGAAAATGGATATTACTACAAATTGATGATATAAACCTATCTTTCAAAGATATGTAACATTCTTAAAGATATCAAGATGATTAATCAGAATTTTAACTTCCTATAAGCAGGAATGACACAGAATAATCAAACAGAAATTAAATCTATTTTATGCCAGCAATACAGCTAATGTATTTAATATGGAATTCCTATACACCTGAAGCTAAAAGCCACTGTTTGTTAGAGTCCGAAAACATCCACTGCCCCAAGAACGACTCCAAGAGACACTCTCATGCAATCAGCAAAACGGTTTATTCATTCCAGCATGCTGGGGCTGTCTGAACACACAGGAACAGAGCAGCCCTGAGACAAAGAAGGCCAGACATTTCATACATTATGGTACCATTTAGCAAATCATCTCATCCCGTGGGAAATTTAAAGGACATCTCCTAGAATTGATTAGTGCATCCAGTGGTGGGAAGGGACCTACTAAAGGTGGTTGGATGGCTTTGGGGTTGATGTTTTTTGAATTGATTGGCCAAAGCATAGGGTCCGAGCTGCTGGGGTGTACGAGCCGAACTGCAGGGTCTCAGGAAGCTATCAATCACCTTATCTGCCCTGAGAAGACACCAGAAACACTGGGTATTTCTCTGTAATCTGCTAATTGGCTGTTGCTAGGAAAGTTTATCGCAAGGGGAGTTCATGTATTTACTTTTAGGAGCTTCTGGCTCAGAGTTCAGAGCCTGGTCAGGCCCAAGCTACAAGATGGAGGCCTAATTAAAATAGTTACACCTTGATCCAGGCTCAGGTCTCACACCACCACAAAACTAATAGGAAGCATAACAAAAATGACAGAATGTAATCAAGTTTTCCTAATGATACACGATGGTTACTACTAAGTTGGTTTCTCACTAATCTATTAAAATATTCATGAAAACTAAAAAGAGAGGTAAGTATACAAAATCACTGATAATATCAATCTATAATTTGCATCTAGCTAGAGAGGGAAGAACATCATTGGTTCTATTTTAGTGAGGACTGGGTAATAATCTCTATGGCCATACATTTTGATATTTAGAAAGAAACAAAATCAGATATAGAGCTGTTGGAAAGATACATACAACATCCTGACTGGAGCCCTGACAAAAAGTATGTTGCACCTGTGCCTCTGAATAAAACATCGCTGCAGCCACCAATTTCACATAAGAAAATTTATTTAAATTAAACCAGAGATATTCCTTCTTTTATTTTGACTTCATATCTCCCTGCCCCTCTTTTAAATATTTTTATTTGTTTGAAAGGCAGAGCAACATAGAGAAAGGGAGAAACACAGAAATTGAGATCTTCCATTCACTGGCTCACCCCGAAACAACAGCACAGACTCAGGCATGCCAAAGTCAGGAGCCAGGAACTATATACAGGTCTCCCAAGTGGACAGCAGGGGCCCAAGCACTTGGGAAGTCATCTGATGCCTTCCTAGGCACATTAGAAGTGAACTGAGGCCGACGTCGCGGCTCACTAGGCTAATCCTCCACCTGTGGCGCCAGCACACCGGGTTCTAGTCCCGGTCGGGGCACCGGATTCTGTCCCAGTTGCCCCTCTTCCAGGCCAGCTCTCTGTTGTGGCCTGGGAGTGCAGTGGAGGACGGGCCAAGTCGTTGGGCCCTGCACCTCCATGGGAGACCAGGAGAAGCACCTGGCTCCTGGCTTCAGATCAGCGCGGTGCACCAGCCACAGCAGCCATTGAGCGGTGAACAAACGGCAAAAGGAGACCTTTCTCTCTATCTCTCTCTCTCACTGTCCACACTGCCTGTCCAAAAAAAAAAAAAAAGTGAACTGAATTGGAAGCAGAACAGCTGGGAATCACACCCACACTCCCACATGGGATGCTGGCATCCTTAAGTGTTAGTTTAACTGTGTGACAACACAGGCCCCAACCTTGTACCACTTAAGACTATGAAATCACAACTTTTTGTGAGATTTTTATCATGAAAATTCATGCTTTGATGGTCTAAGTAAATAAAATTAAGATGTGAAGACTATAATAACACAACTAATAAGGAAGATCATTAAGTGCAAATAAAATTTTATTCCACAGAAACTATGTCCATAGAACACAATATTTTGTCTCTTACTATGTTCTAAAAAAGTAGTATATTTTAAAATGCAAAATTCATAAAGGCAAAATTCTCTGAAGATAGTACTTTAAACCTAGAAATTTAAACTAACATTTGTGATAAAACTGAACTTACATATTTAGTATTTCCAAAATTAAAAAAACTTTTAAAAATTATTCTATAAAATAGAAATAAAAATAAAAATCTGAAAATCTTAAAAACTGAATAGAATGTCCAACATTTATAAGATGTTTTCAGACATTCAGAGATATAAAATATTATAATTTTTTGAAAAATAAAATAAGATTCTTTATATCAATATGTTAAAAAATCAATCAGGAAAAAAAAGAAAGAAGGAAATTCTGAAAAGAAAAAGAAAATAATGAATTGCAACATAGAAAAACTGATAAGGAAATAAGCACCTGATTTTTAGAATAAACAATAAAAGAAATAATGTCTTAAAAATTTTGAGACAAAAAGAGAGAATACACACTTGACACTAAGAAAAAATTATTACAGATTAAAAGAAACTATTTAAATGATAAGGGAATTGGGATATTTTATTTTAAATTAGCTAAATATAATCTAATAACTATAGACATAAAATAGGTATTTTGTCACAAAAGCAAAGATCAGTGTTTAAATGTAAGGAATACTGTGTACCAGATGCATAATCATTGATAAATTACCTAACTGCTGTGAGCCACATTTTCTACATCTAAAAAATTAGAACTTTTAGCCTCTAGAATAGCATTTTGAGAAGTATTATTTATGTCATTATCATTGTTACTGTCTTCACCCTCCCTTCCTTCTCATTATTAAGGTTCACTACCTCTGATGAATGTCTGATATGTGGCTTGACAAGTTAACACTTAAAAGATACTTCTCCTTAAAACCTTAAAGATATTTTTCCAATCAGTATTTTACTTTATCTATAAGAATCAAGCCTAATGCAAATCATTTATTATTTATGAAATGAAGTATCAGCAACATTTATTACATCTGAGAATATAAGATCTTAGTGACATGTCCTCCAGGGAGAAAAAAATTGCCAAACTTACTAGACCTGCAAGGATTTTGTACTTAATAAAGAATGTGGTACTTTTAGAGTTATATAATTGTCATGAAACAAATGCATAGGTACAAAATTTCAAAAAATAATCAGAATACCTAACCTAAACAAAATTGATGCTAAAAATAAAAAGGGATTCCTTTTTCACATTTTTTGTATGTCAAGATTTTTCTTTAGAGATTTAATGTAAATTATTTTTTCAAATTAAATAGGGACTGGTGTTGTGGCACAATGGATGAAGCTTCTGCTTTCACATCAGTATCCAATATCCCAGTGCTAGTTCAAGTACCAGCTACTCTGCTCTCTGCTTCAGATCCAGCTTCCTGCTAATGTACCTGGCAAGACTGCAGAAGATGTGCACCAGGCAAGTGCTTGGGACTTGGCTGCCCATGTGGAAAACCAGGATTCACTTCCTAGCTCCTATCTACTTCAGACTTAGCTGTTATGGCCATTTGGGGAACAAAGCAGTAGACAGATGACTTTCTCTCACACCCTCTTACTCTGTCACTGTATGTTTCAAATAAATAAATCAATGAATCTTTTTTCAGGAAGTTAAATTATATAAAAAATTAAAATTCTATCACTGACATTTTCTTATTTCAGACCAAAATAACAATGGTTACTAGCTTATAATTCATGTAACAGTCCACTCAGGGTAAAATAACAAGTAAATTTGCTGCAGGATTGCAAAACACCAAACATAATACAAAGTGTAGACTACAAAGGAATATAGAGTTTAAAATAGGAACACAGGTGATAGAGCCATTTACCTTCAAGGAACTTCATGTTGGGGAATTTAGAGGAAAAGAGAAAACACAATTACAAAATTGTGTGATAGAGCTAAGCCATACTTATGTAACGACACAATTCACTTTTATATCCAATCTATATGTATGATTAAAAATATACTTTTATTGAGAATCAACATAGTTTGCTCAATGTTTTATCTGTATCATTTCACATCCTCATTAAACCCTTTCTTATTTAGAATTAGTGCCCCTTTCACAACTATAGAAATGAAGCTTATGGAGTTTAGGTTGGTAAACTAATGAAGCTAAGACTAATGTAAATTTGTGTGAATCCAAAGCACATTCTTTTTTGGTTACAACATTGCTTTTGTTAAATTGAGATGTGTGATTATTGTCAATGTTTTAAGTGAAATATACATATATACATATATATATATATAAACACACACACAAACACACGCGTGCACGCACACACATATATAGCAGTCTACAATTCTCTATGTTGCCATTTCTTCTTTTTTCATCTGAAATATGTCCAAAATTAATTTGGGCCCAATAATTTCAATGAGATGGGAAGATCAATGATAATACATCAGAAAGTTATTGAAAAGCCAAGCAAAGCAAATTTATAAAATGAGACGCAGGATTACAGTGACAAAGCTCTTCCTCAGCATTAGAATCTAGGCCAAGCAACCAAAGAACCAGGAGCTAATTATAGGATTGGGAAAGTAGCTAAAGTACATTTTATGTATTTAAAACATTTAAAAATTTTTCAGCCTTTAATACAGCCTCAAGGTTAAGGGCATCAAAACAATGTTTTCATATCTGATTAGTGCTAGGGTAACAATCAAAACACAGGCCAAGGCCGGCGTTGTGGCTCAATAGGCTAATCCTCCACCTGCGGCGCCAGCACACCAGGTTCTAGTCCCAGTCGGGGCACCGGATTCTGTCCCGGTTGCCCCTCTTCCAGTCCAGCTCTCTGCTGTGGCCAGGGAGTGCAGTGGAGGATGGCCCAAGTGCTTGGGCCCTGCACCCTCATGGGAGACCAGGAGAAGCACCTGGCTCCCGGCTTCGGATCTGCGCGATGCGCCGGCCACAGTGTGCTGGCCACAGTGGCCATTGGAGGGTGAACCAACAGCAAAAGGAAGACCTTTCTCTCTGTCTCTCTCTCTCTCACTGTCCACTCTGCCTGTCAAAAAATAAAAAAAAAATTAAAAAAAATTTAAAAATTTAAAAAAAGAAACACAGGCCAAGCAGGAAACCGTGTCATTTTTTTCTCACAATTCAATCAGCAATAACAAGGAATTTGCATAATACAGACCCCCAAAGCAACTTTTTCCCTTCACAGTATATTCCTGAAGCCCAAAGTAATGAATAATTGACTTGACTCTTCAATGTATTTTGCCTGTACAACAACCACCTGCCTTTAAACATGTAGAAATAATAGTGACAGTTGTAGCAGAAGGAAAATCATATGAAAACTTCATAATTACTGTCTCTATTCATATTGTTATTTTCTCAGTACATTAAGTTCCCTGAACATATCTCCTTAGAATTCTCTTCTTTATACAAACATCTCCTTCTAAGTTTTGTTTTTGGCCTTGTTATAAAATCAGATCTCTCAAAATCTCTGCAGAGGGACTAGAGTTATTCTTTCCATGGGACAAGTGCATTCTGTGAAAATGAATTATACATAAAAAACTATAGAAATAATAGAAATTAGACAACGAAGTGTCCCATTTACTTCTATTTATTTTCTTAAAAATTACCACATGGCCGGCGCCGTGGCTCAACAGGCTAATCCTCCGCCTTGCGGCGCCGGCACACCGGGTTCTAGTCCCGGTCGGGGAGCCGGATTCTGTCCCGGTTGCCCCTCTTCCAGGCCAGCCCTCTGCTGTGGCCCGGGAGTGCAGTGGAGGATGGCCCAGGTGCTTGGGTCCTGCACCCCATGGGGATACCAGGAAAAGCACCTGGCTCCTGGCTCCTGGCTCCTGCCATCGGACGAGCGCGGTGCGCCGGCCGCAGCGCGCCGTCCGCGGCGGCCATTGGAGGGTGAACCAACGGCAAAGGAAGACCTTTCTCTCTGTCTCTCTCTCACCGTCCACTCTGCCTGTCAAAAAAAAAAAATAAAAAAAAAAGAGAGAGAGAGAGAGAAAAATAAATTTCAAGTATTTTAGCTTTATAAATGTAAATAATAAGAGAACTAAGATTTTAGAATAACATTTGGACACATTTTTATAAACTTAGTTGCCTGGAAGATCTTCTTAAATAGAGTTAAAAATCCAGAAAGCAGTATTCCAAGGTGGCAGATTATGGAGTGACATGCTACACTGGGTTAAGGATAAACAGTCAAGAGAAAAGTGTAGGACATTCACTTTCAGGGGAGAATTGGAGAGAAAACTGCACTGGAAGTCCTGCTGGAAGAGGAACACCATGGTCCTGTGTGGAGGGCGGGGAGGCACAGCACTAGCATAGCTGCAGCAGCTAAGAGAGTAGGCAGCAGTTTGGAGACAAGGGTGAGACCTACTGCTGCAACCCACGGGGATATACCAGAGGGAGAGTGTGACATGGGTCCAGACTGGAGCTCTTGGGACTGGAAGTTGCTGGAAGTTGCCCGTGGATCCAATGGAAGTGAAGGGGGCATGTTTGTCTCACCCCAACTTCACCACAACAGTGCCTGCTGCTCCACTGAGAGGGGGCCTGTGCCATTTGGGGTTAGGGCTGTAGCTATGGAAGCCTTTGTGTGCACACACAGAAGCATACATGAGACACATAATCCACAGTGCTGGAGGCAGTGGTGGGCAGGCAGCAACATTTGGTCAATGGCTCTTTTGTACATGTGTGATCCAGAGATTCTATCAGAGGCAACGGTCCACTGTCCCCACTGACTTTGAGCCTGGCTGAGAGGTAACTGAGCAGCTATGTGGGACAGTGGAGCACCCAAAGCCTCTCAGGGTCAAGACACCAAGGCAGAGCTGTCTCAGGGAACATTTGCCTCTCTGTTGACTGGACAGGCTGGCAGGGTGGAGAGAAACCTCTGGACCAAGGACTGTGGAAGCCTGTGCTGAGACCAATTTCCCTGATGAACATAGATGTAAAAATCCTCAACAAAATATTAGCTATTCAAATCCAACAACACAGCAGAAAGATCATTAACCTAGACCAAGTTGGATTTATTATTGGTATGCAGGGATGGTTCAATTCACAAATCAATAAATGTGAAACATTACATTAATAAACTGAAGAGCAAAAACCATATATTTACCTCAATAGATGCAGAAAAGTATTTGATAAAATATGACATCCTTTCATGATGAAAATATTAAGCAAATTGGGTAATAGAAGGAATATTCCTCAACACAATCAAGGCAATTTATGACAAATCCACAGCCAGCATTCTATTGAATGGGGATAAGCTGGAATCATTCCCCCCAAATATCCAGAACAAGACAAGAATTCCCACTCTCACAGTTGCCATTCAATGTAGTCCTGGGAGTTTTAGCCAGAGTCTTCAGGCAAGAAAAAGAAATCAAAGGGATACAAACTGGAAAGGAGGAAATCAAGCTATCTGTATTTGCAGATGACATAATCCTGTATATAGGGGATCCAAAAGACTCCACAAAGAGACTACTGGAACTCATAAAAGTGTTTGGTAAAGTGGCAAGGTATAAAATAAGCACAGAAAAAATCAATAGCTTTTGTATACACAGGCTAAGCAATAACTTATAAGATCATTCCTGGCTGGCGCCGCGGCTCACTAGGCTGGTCCTCTGTCTACAGCGTCGGCACTCTAGGTTTTAGTCCCGGTCAGGGCACCAGATTCTTTCCCGGTTGCTCTTCTTCCAGTCCAGCTCTCTGCTGTGGCCCAGGAGTGCAGTGGAGGATGGTGCAGGGCCCAAGGACGGGAGACCAGGAGGAAGCACCTGGCTCCTGGCTTCGGATCAGCACACCGTGCCAACTGTAGTGGCCACTTGGGGGGTGAACCAACAGAAAAAGGAAGACCTTTCTCTCTGTCTCTCTTTCTCACTGTCTAACTCTGCCTGCCTGTCTAAAAATAAATAATTAATTAAAAAAAAGATCATTCCCATTCACGATAGCTCCAAAAAGAATCCAATAACTTGGAATAAATTTAATAAAGGATGTCAGGGTTCTCTACAATGAAAATTACAAAACACTAAAGAAATAAATAGAAGAAGATACTAAAAATGGAAAAATCTTCCAGGTTCATGGATTGGAAGAACTGACATAATCAAAATGTGCATACTACCAAATACAATTTACAGATTCAATGTGGTCCCAATCAAAATACCAAGGACATGCATTGCAGATCTAGAAAAACTTTTCCTAAAATTCAGATGGAAACACAAGAGACCATGAATATCTAAAGCAATCTTATACAACAAAAATAAAGCTGGAAGCATCACAGTTATATTCAAAACAGGCAGTTATATTCAAAACAGCCTAGTACTGGCACAAAAACAGTACTGTAGACCAACAGAACAGAACAGAAACTCCAGAAATCAATCCATGCATCTACAATCCACTTATCTTTGACAAAGAAGCTAAAATCGATCCCTGGAGCAAGAACAGTCGCTTTAACAAATAATGCTCAGGAAACTAAATCTCCACATGCAGATATATGAAACTAGACCTACCTTATACCATACACACAAATCCACTAAAAATGGATCAAAGACCTAAATCTCTTACCCGATACCATCAAATCATTAGATAACATTGGGGAAACTCTGCAAGACATTGGCACATTCAAAGATTTCTTGGAAAAAAACCCAGAAGCACAGGCAATCTGAGCCAAAATTGACAAATGGGATTACATCAAGCTGAAAAGCTTCTGCACTGCAAAACAAACACTCAGCAATGAAGAGGCAACTGACAGAATGGAAACTCTGCAACTGATAACATCCAGGATCTATAAAGAGATCAAGAAATTCAACAACAACACAACAAACAATCCAGTTAAGAAACAGCCAAAGGACTTGAACAGGAAATTTTCAAGAGAGAAAATTATATTGGCAAGCAGACACTTGAGAAAATGCTCAGAATCACTAATCATCAAGGAAATGCAAATCAAAACCATTGTAGTGATGTTTCAAATCAGTTTCCAATCATTCCAGTTAGAATGGCTCTCATACAGAAATCAACAAACAACAAATGCTGGTGAGTATATGGAGAAAAAGGTACTCTGGTCCACTGGTGGAAATGTGAACTGCTGCAGCCACTGTGGAAAACACTATGGAGATTCCTCAGAAATCTGAATATAGACCTCCGATATGACCCAGCCATCCCACTCTTAGGAATTTACCCAAACCAAAAGAAGTCAGCACATGAAAGTTATCTACCCCTATGTTCACTGTAGCACAATTCACAATAGCTAAGATATGTCTATCAACTGTTGACTGGATAAAGAAATTATGGTGTATGTATACACTGTGTGGTACTACTCAGCTGTAAAAAAAATATGAATTGTTGTCTCTTGCAACAAGATGCTTGCAACTGGAAACCATTACACTTAGTGAAATAAGCTAGTCCCAAAAAAGACAGACATCATATATTCTCTCTGATCTAATAGAGTACCTGAAATGAAAAGTATTGGTGTGAAATAGACATTCTGTGATTTGATTATTGTTTATAGCCTTTGTCTCTTCAATTGAGGAATAGTGTCTTTTTTTTTTTATTCATGCTACTTGTTGAACTCTTTTACTTAGAGTAGGGTTAACTATACAATCATATTGAAAATAGATCACTGTAAAAATGAAGAGTGGTAAATGAGAGGGAGGGGGAAGAAGGGATGGAGCATTGGCAAGAGGAAGGTTAATACAGGATGTACTACTATGTTCCTAAATCCCTATGTATGAAATATGCCAAACTTGTATAACTTAAATAAAATTTTTAAAACATCCAGAAAGCAAAAGTAAAAATAGCATCTATATATTTGACCATAAAAGTAATTTTCAGAATTGTAAGCAAAAGGTATCCCAGGCAAGCCAAATGTAAGCTATAAGAAAATATTTATCAAACTTCTAGTAGACAAAAGGTTCTAAAATATGAAGTCTTAAAGATTCATAAACAGGGCATATCAGAAAGGAACAACTGAAGTAGCAGAATAAGTATACAAACAGAAATGCAGCAATTAAAAAACTGAACACCACCTTCTTGATAATAAGTAATATATGCATTAAAATACTAAGACTATTATGTAAACCTAATAAAAAATTTAAAAGCTTATTAATAAGGTCATGTTTTCCAGGAAATATGTAGAAATGAGAAGCTCCCTAGAGTTCTGGTGGGATTTATAGTGTTAAAGCCTTATTGAGGCGGCTGTCACTACACCACAGTTCCAGCATCCCATATGGGCACCGGTTTGAGATCCACCTGCTCGACTTCTGATACAGCTCTCTGCTATGGCCTGGTAAAGCAGTGGAAGATGGGCCAAGTCCTTGGGCCCCTGCACCACGTGACTATTTACCTTCATTAAATGCTTCTTTATAATCCATATATAATCATGAAATTTTTCCTTTAATTTCTTTTTAAAATAAATTTCAGTATGTGATGGGAATGTCCTAACCAGTTGCTCAACCACTAGCCTGAACACAATTCTCAACCTTAATTTTAATAATGTATTACTGTTTGTGTGTGTACTTATTATTTTTATACTTGTTTTCTCTTGTGCTTTTTTCTACTTCCTTGTTTACATTCTTTTTCTTAAGAATTTTTTCATTCCTCATTATGAATTTTTGTCTCTTGCAAGGGCAACCTAATAACATATCTAAATACGATTTAAGATAAAAACACTCATATATCTTGCAATATGTTCTTATAAATCTGCGAATGATTATGGAACTATAAATTTATGTATGTTCAGTACAATATGGTTTATCATCAGCAAGTACTATAAATATTATTAATGGTCATTAATGGAGAAATGTTTGATTAAATTTCAGTATGTCTACATTATAAGATAACTGATAGCTACCACAATAAGGAAGTAGAACTGTTGACTTAAAAAGGAGTCAATGGGGGTCAGTGCTGTGGTGCTGCAAGTTAAGATGCCATTTGCAGTATGAAGCATCCCATATGGGCACCACTTTGAGTACCAGTTGTTCCATTTCTGATCCAGCCCTGAAAATGTGCCTGTGGAAGCAGCAGAAGATGGTCCAAGTGTTTGGCCCCTACACCCATGTGGGAGACCTGGAAGAAACTTCCTGGCTCCCGGCTATGGCCTGGCCCAGCCTCGGCCTTGAGGCAATTTGGGGAGTGAACCAACAGATGAAAATTCTCTCTCTCTCTCTTTCTGTCTCTCCCTCGTTCTCCATAATTCTGACTTATGGATAAATAAATAGTTAAAAAAAGCAAGTCCATGATAGAATTAAAATGCATAAAAAGTTGCAAAATAGTATATATACTATGATCTAAGTTAACTTTTTGGCTAAAACATATTTAGCAAAGAAGTATGATAAAATATCACAGAATTTGAATACACATATAATATATCCATATGTCAGAATTAATGTGGCAATAGGTTAACTAGTGATGTCTGGAGTGTGGGACTATAATGTAATATGAAGGTATTAGTATTTGTTCTTCTAAGTTGTAAGGGACAGTACATGCATTATTATTTGCTAAAATTCTTTGGGTTTAGGGAGTGGTATATGAAAACACAAAGCAATTTCTTGCAATAAACCAGCTTGTTAGAGAAATAAAAATTTACTAGGAAAAATAGCTTGGGATAACTGGAATTCACTAAGTTACCAGTCAGATTTGAGAAGTCCAGACAATATTGGACTAACTACACTGAGGAAATACCCTCTGAAAAGTGTCATAGATAAAGTAAGTATACTTGTTTGTCGAAATGACAGATAATTTAAAAATGTATGAATTACTGTCCATTCAACGTTGCAGGTAACAACACAGGGCTTTGTATATACCCATGTTCCTTCTCTGGAGATCAGGAGGCACAAACAGAATGGAGTGCTTAAATCTCCAAGATATTTTTTTGTTTGGGTTCTAAGATAAAACTTAGCTATTGAAATTGTTAGAGATGTTTCTAAACAAAATAAAATTGTCTAAATACAGGATTCAGGGCCAAGTGTTTAGCAGAGCAGCTCAGACGTCCACTTGCGATGTCTGTGAACACGATCAAGAGTGCCTGATTCGAGTCCTGGTTACTCTACCTCCTATCCCACTTTCTGCTAACGCGTATCTTGGGAGAAAACAGATGATGGTTGAAGTAGTTAGGTCCCTTCCACCCGTGTGGGAGACCAGGATAAAGTTCTGGACACCTAGATTCAGATTAGCCCAGACCTGGCTGTTAGGCATTTGGGAAAGAAAGTAGTGGATAGAAGATCTCTTTCTGTCTGGTTCTCTGCCTTTCAAATAAAATGACAAATATATATTGCACCAGCACTGTGGCATAGCAGTTAAAGCTGCTAAAGAAACACTGGCAGAATCCTGGTTGCTCCACTTCCATTCCAGCTCCCTGCTAATGACCTAAGAAACACAATAGAAGATGGCCCAAGTATTTGGGTTCTGGTTACCCACTTGGGAGATATGAATGAACTTCCTGACTTTTGGCTTCCACCTGGCCCAGCACTGTCTGTTGCAGTCATCTGGGGAGTGAATCAGCTGATGGAAGATCTCTTACTCTCTCTGTCTCTCCCTGTCCTTGTCTCTGTAACTCTTAACTTTAATAGTAAATAAATATATATGTAATCCAGAAAATATATAAATATATATGTTCTATATATAGAGAGAGATAGAAAATATATAAAAATGAGAACAATATTATCAACATTTATTAGGCTCCTCCAGTTTGTGAGGCAGCACAACAGTGGTGATATGTATTTATCTTTTCATTTTTAAAGATCCACTCTTTAAAGATCCACTCATTGTCTCAGAGACAGTAAAGAATTTTATTTACTTTCGCGAGTTTAGCTGTTATTTTTCGAAAGCTCACTGAGTCAGTAAATGGAGTACATTGGATTTTTAAAAATGTGTTTTCATTTTATATTTCTGCTGAGTACTTTTTCATCCAGTGAATTCACTAATCTCTGAGTATATTACTTTGTTTTTCTCAGAATTTTTACTATTCTATACTATAACCTATGAGATATGCTAAATTCCTGACTATTCAGTTTCTTAAAAAGTTATGCTGCTTATAATCTTATTGTGCCTTTCTGTGTGAGAAATTTAAAATAATGTTGATACTAAGTGTGGTATGGTCAGCTTGTTATGTTTTCTGATTTTATTGTTAGTGTCTTAAAAGTTTTACTGTTAATTATGCTGTTTGCTGCTCCATTCAAGTATTATAGTGAGAAAGTTTCTTGAATTCCTTTTTACATGAATTTGTTAATGAAAAGAAATGATTATTTACCTTCATTAAATGCTTCTTTATAATCTATATATAATCATGAATTTTTTATCCTTTAATTTCTTTTTAAAATAAATTATATAGATAAATTTTCTGATGTTAAAATGTCTTCATTTATGGAATAGACTTGACATTTCTTGCTTTGCATTCTTTTTGACATAAAGCTTATTTATATGTATTTTATGTAAATGAATGTATAAAGTTCCTTTTTCTTTATTTCTCCCAATCTTACCAGGCTTCCAAATTGGCATTAGCACGCCTTTGGAAATAAGTTAGAAAATTTATTTTACTATGAAACAAGGTAGCTTAAATAATATAGCATTCACCTGTTCCTTAAAAGTAAGAAGAATGATCTATAAAACCATCTGTGAAAAACACCATTTGGAAACAAATAACCAAATTATAAAAGAGTATAAAAGAAAAAAAGAAAGTATAAATTTCCAGAAATAAATACAAAAGTACAACTTTTCACATATAAAAAACTGGGGAAATTTTAAATAAGGTTTAAAACTGTTTTATGTAAAGTTTCAGATTCTGCTTCAGAAAATATAAGAAATGAGTATTTTGTGGTAAAATGGTAAAATTCAAAAGAATCATATTCAAATGCATGATCAGATAGAATGTAATGGCTTCTTTATTTTTTCTTTTAATGTACTTCAATGTACATTTGATAACAATTCTTATTCCTATTATATATTGCCATCTGAATCAGGTTTGGCAGTAGTTATATATATTTACATTTTTCCAAGAAATTTATGAAAGTTTTGGTATTATGTGTGCTTTATGATAAATTATTTGTCATTTAACTTGTTTTTTTTTGCATCAACTTAACTCAATCATGCATTGATATTTGTTGGTTTTCCTCTATTCCTTTATTCATTTTATTGTTCCTTTTTAGTTTCTTAAGCTCATTTTCAATTTTTAGTAATAAAAGTATTATGTCTGTAATTTTCACTGAAAGTGGTTTCAAAAAGCCATACCCATACACTTCTATGTGAAGTATTCTATTTTTTATTAACTTCAGAATAATCAGTTTAAGATTCTGTTTCTTCTTTAGTAGATGTTTAAAAAAGTGTTATTGCATTTCCAAATGGTTTAGGCTTATTTGTTTGGAGGTCCTTATTATTTTACTTTGTTTCTTTGGGTTTTTCCTTTGTCTTTGAGATCAAATTAATCAGATAATAGTGCTTATCCCTTTATTTTCTATTTTTTAAGGATTTATTTATGAATGTACTTATTTATTTACTTATTTATAAGTAAGAGTTACATAGATAGAGGGAGAGACAGAGATCTTCCATCTGCTGGCTTACTCCCCAGATGGTCACAGTGACAAGGGTTAAGCCAGACCAAAGCCATGAGTCAAGAGCTTTACTTGAGTCTACCACATGGCAGGCAGAGGGCCAAATCTTGGGGTATCTTCTGCTGCTTTTCCCAGGCTTCCATCAAGGAGCGGCTTTGGAGGTGGAGCAGCCAGGAGAGAAATCAGTGTCCAAATAGGCTGCCAGAGGCATCCACCCAGCTCTGCTTTACTGTCAATTAGTTTGCTTTTACCTGATGTGGTATCTCTCTTCACTTTTGCTATGGAGGGTAGTTGGTATATTTATTTGTATATGCTGTATAGGTAATTTATATTTTTTACTAATCTGACAGCCCATGTTTTCAAAAAATACTGAAATCCATTCCTATTAATCTTTAGGTTTTTTTTTTCTTTTTAATTTGAGAGAGACAGAGAAAGAGAGACACAGAGAGAGAAACAGAGCTCTCAATTGCCAGATTACTTCCCAAATGCCTGAAATGGCCAGGGCTTGACCAAGCCAAATCTGCAAGCTAGGCACTCAATCTACATCTCCCACTTCGGGGGCAGGGACCCAACTAGCTGAGCCATGACCACATGCATCCCAAGGTGTATATTAACAGAAACTAGTCAGGAGCAAAGGCAGCATTCAAATATAGGCATTTCAGTATGTGATGGGAATGTCCTAACCAGTTGCTCAACCACTAGCCTGAACACAATTCTCAACCTTAATTTTAATAATGTATTACTGCTTGTGTGTGTGTACTTATTATTTTTATACTTGTTTTCTCTTGTGCTTTTTTCTACTTCCTTGTTTACATTCTTTCCTCATTATAATCTGAGAATCCTATCACACATAATATTCAACTATAGACTATCTTTCCTTTTTAATAGTCACATTTATCTCTGTGGTTTTCAGAAATAAACAAATAACCACATTTTACCACCAACTGATTACTATTCTCTTATCCTCTTTACCACCCAACTCTTGTTTCATTGAAATTATTTAGAATTAGGAATTCTGGATGTGTTTCAACTTCTGAGAAATACTTGAGGCAAACCCTCTTGTGGCCACCCATATTTCTGAGAATAAAATGCAATTTAAGCAATTTCCATTGTTTTAGAAAATGTTCTCAAGTGTTCTCAGTGTTGAAGTAAGTCTTTCCTTCCAGTGTTCATTAATTCTTGTTGCAAAGTAATAATTCAGGTGCCCATAGAGAAGAATCTTCCAAACAATTTCCTTTTAATTTTTCAGTCTGTCAATCATTTTTCCCAAATATGTTTGTTTCATGTTTTATGAAGTTAAGCATTTTCCCATGAGTACACAGCAAGAAGCATTATTACTAATTTTTATAAAACCAATGCCCTATCCTCCAAGTTATGAGATCTGAAAAAAAGAAAATCATTGATACATTTTGTTTGAGGGTAAATATATGGCAAATAAGAATTTAACCAAGACATCCCTCAATGAGCTTCTTTCTGATGGTCAAGTGACATACTATTTCATCAGAATAGTAAAATTATATTTTCTTTACAAGTAGATAAGGGGAAAGACATCTGTTAAAAAATCCAAACATATTTTACAATGGCATGAAATTCTAATAATTCATTAGAATCAGTTATTGGCCATCCTTTTAAGTGATAAAAATAAATTGTAGTCTACCATTTCTCATTTTAACCACCTATGTGGATATATTTGAAAGCAAGTTTAAGGAAATAAAGGAAAAGGAAAACTGACAAAGAATACACAATGTACAACTTACTAAATCAAACAGTCAAAAGGAGGCAGCCTCTGCTAATGAATTATACCAAGAAATGACTGGGATTCAGATGGATGGTAGAGATTCCTCAATAGACTGTTTTGGTTCAAACTCCTCACAGGCTATTTCTAATGCCTTAAGAGCATCTGGCACCACATGCCCTACAAACATGCCAGTAACTGAGACAAGAAAGCTTTCTAAATTCCACACATTGCATGCCAAATGGGGACAAAATTATACCCAACTTGACAATATACAAAACCAATAAAAACAATGAAATACTATCTACATGTGTTTCAGTGTACAAAGTTCCCAGTAATAAACAAAAAGTGTGAATCATATTATAAAATTTCATTATTTTATTATTGTAAAAACTCAACTCATTTAAGTATTAGTTTTGTTTTTTTCTTCCAAATGAAGGAGGTGATTTTCCCATTGAAAGATTTACTTGAAGGATATGCTCAAAGTACAGAAAATAGTCTTTGAAAATTGTCAAAAGTCAGAGACATCTGCCCCACAAAGACTGGCATGTGCTTCTTACTCACTTCAAACAATGTACCCTAAAAAATTTTACCCTAGCATATGAGAAGGGTACAGTATAGAAAACAACTCAATAAACCCCAGAACTTAATTTCGAAAATTAAACAACATAAATTTCATATCATTGCATATAAAATGATTGCTTGATTTTTTTGTTGTTGTTTCTATCATCAGTGGCAATTGGAGAGTCATGCTTTGAAGGATTCAGAGCATGGTAGAGACAAAAGTCATCCAGTGAGCCCTATTCAGACTAAGCAAAGTTGTACAATCACTCTGAGTTCCAGTTCCTACTTGTCTCATAAGGAAATAAAAAGAGTAGAACCATTTGAAATATGTTGTGGAATGGTGACTAAAAGGCAAGTAAGAATGTAAGTTTAAAGCAATCTTCGATGAGTATGATACTCAGATGATGTATTAATTTCACTGGAATTTTAGCATATTTTCATTTTTCTTCATCAGTAAGTAAGGATGTTTTTTTAAAAAAACTCATTTTATGTGATGGAATGAAATTCTAATACTCATTTCACCAAATATTTTAGTCTAATGTAAAGAATTTTGAGAGCTCACCTTTCCATCTTAGAGGAAAGAGTCATGGGTTTTAGCTAATATTGTCCTTGGGAGTATTAGATATTGTTGGTTGTAAGAATATAGTTAGAAATGACTTTAAGAAGTAAAATCCTCTAGGGTTTCCAGGTCATTACACTAAGGGAAACTGTCTGTAAACCAATTTTCAAATAACAATTGAATGAATGACAAAGGTAAGCCAAGATGAAACACCAAAGCAAGTAAGTCCAAGCAAGCACTGCAAGAAAGTGAGGCCTGAAACTTTTCCTAAGTTCATTCTTCAACATGAGAATCGGGGGTAGTTTTTCATGAAAACCTCAGAGATTAGTCTTCAGCAAAAAGGGAAGAAATGTATGAGGAGAAGTTAAAGGAGCTAACAGAAACATATTTTATATTTTCTTAAATTCCTTCTGATCTGTACACAGTGGCTTCCCCTTGCTGAAACTCAAGTTTCAGGGCTATCCATGGTGATGCTTACACAGGTTTTCAGTGTACTCCCACTTCACAGCTGAAGCAGAAATACCACTTACAGTAGCCTTGCTGATTTCCCATTTCTGATTATCCATTCATTTTCATTTGCTATCAGCAGGCTTACTTCTTATTATCATTGCAACCTACATAGATTTGATCATCTGTATTTGGATTTAGGTAAAATTCTGGGCCCCAAGCCAAAATCTCAACCTCAGAGCAGCAGCCACTAGATAAATAATAACAGAGATTCTCTTTTGATATATTTTCTTTGTTGTCCCTCACAAAATAAAGAGGCTGCTTCATAATAGTGTGTTTCTGTTTCTGTAATCCTGGCCCTAGGACTCTGTCAGATGTTTCAGCTGATGGCAGGCAGCCTGATAATTTTTTGACCTAACCTGTCTAGAATACTTGGCTGGCTGAGTGATGCTTTTTCTATCTGATTAAACTCTTACAAATGTGCTCAGATTGGAACAGCAGATAGAAGATGGAGATGGGAAGCTTACTACTGACCCTGTGAAATAATACCATTTCCTTATCAATAGCACCAACCAGTCCACCTAAACACTATATTTAGCAATTCTCAAAGATGGTTCCTACAAAATCAGTCAGGACCTGCAAACCCTAAAAGGGTTACCATCACAAAAACCTTGGTTGCGATTGATAAGGCTACTGACTTTGTTACCTTTAATTAAACTCACAAGAAATAGTCATGTCTTGGCTGGTGCCACAGCTCAATAGCCTAATCTTCCACCTGTGGTGCTGACACACCAGGTTGTAGTCCCGGTCGGGGCGCCGGATTCTGTGCCGATCACTCCTCTTCCAGGCCAGCTCTCTGCTATGGCCTGGGAGTGCAGTGGAAGATGGCCCAAGTGCTTGGGCCCTGCACTCGCATGGGAGACCAGGAGAAGTACCTGGCTCCTGCCTTCGGATCAGCACGCTGCGCTAGCCGCAGCGGCCATTGAGGGGTGAACCAATGGAAAAGGAAGACCTATCTTTCTGTCTCTCTCTCTCACTGTCCACCCTGCCTGTCAAAAAAAAAAAAAATAGTCATGTCTTGTGATAAGTCAATCTACACACCTGTGCACATATTTGGCTTCTGAAAATGTGTAGGGCTAGGCATTTTAAAACATCCTTCTCACTTTGCCTTGGCTTGTTAATGTTTTTGTATTTATTTGTAGAATAAAGAGGCTTTGAAATAAAAAAGTTTTTATTTCAAAAAACTAAAGTTAGGTGTTTGGAATGTGTTTTTTAATACCATCTCAGCTCTTTTCTAATTGTATGCCTCAAAAAAATTAGTCTTAGCTTTCTCATCCATAAAACAGGAGAATAAAAATAGTCCTAAAATATTTCAATATATGCAGTATCCATCAATTTATTCACAGTATGCTGTACTTATTTTCTGTATAAAATAATACCCTTCTTTCCTAGCTAAATTGTTGGAGTAGTATTCCTGGATATCTACTTGGCTTATATAAAACAGAAGTTCTCTTTTGGACTCATTTTCTGTTCTGATTGTCTCCAACAAGGATCAGCACTCTATGAAAAGGATATATCAAACCATTTTATTTTCTGTGGAGGAAAGAGCACTGATAAGCTGCTGACATATGATAGCACAGGAGAGAGGATTACAATAATGTAAACTCTAGGAGAGATCTTTGTGGTTTGTTCATGAACTATCTCTAGGACATAGAATAGTTCTTGGCATGTGGTAAATACTCAATAATTTCTTAACACAAGAGTGGCTAAAGGAAGGCAGTATCTTTCTGCCAGCTCCTCTAAAAACTGTTTGCAGCACATCCTAGCTAGGAGAAAATATTGGTACCACCAACCCACTTGAGCATCCACATGTTCCCAACTCTTGGTCTTTGCTACCCCATATTCAGTGGATAAACAAGTATACATTTGAGAACATCATATTGTGGGTGTCTCTAATATCTCAACTTTTGTGGGAAATGAACAGGTTTTATAGTTAATCAGACTTGGGTTTGAATCCTAATTCATCACTTTTTTGACCACTAGCACAACTTTTAACTTGTCTGAGTGTCAGTATCCTGCTCTGTGAATTGGTGATCACTCTGAACACTGACCTCAATTTAATGGGTAAACCTTATTGGGTGCTTTGCTGTTGCTTCAGGAAGAAAAATCAGCTACAGGACATTCACTCAGGAGACTGTGATGATAGCACAGAATTATTAGTATTAGGTATAAATACCATTGAACAATATGACTAGAAAAAATTAACGTGAGTCCCATTTTAAAACATAAAACAATCCCTTACAGTTGAAAATAAAACATATTATTTTTGGCACCTATTTAAAGGAATTCATCCATTCTTGACATAAGTAGCTTAGAAAACTAAGTCATTTAAAAATATGAGAATCTTAAAATTAAACTAACTTTAAGGCCGGCGCCGTGGCTCAACAGGCTAATCCTCCGCCTTGCGGCGCCGGCACACCGGGTTCTAGTCCCGGTCGGGGCACCGGATTCTGTCCCGGTTGCCCCTCTTCCAGGCCAGCCCTCTGCTGTGGCCCAGGAGTGCAGTGGAGGATGGCCCAGGTGCTTGGGCCCTGCACCCCATGGGGAGACCAGGAAAAGCACCTGGCTCCTGGCTCCTGCCATCGGACGAGCGCGGTGCGCCGGCCACAGTGCGCCGACCGCGGCGGCCATCGGAGGGTGAACCAACGGCAAAGGAAGACCTTTCTCTCTGTCTCTCTCTCTCACTGTCCACTCTGCCTGTAAAAAAAAAAAAATTAAACTAACTTTAGAAGTGTGGGAAAACAGTTTCTAAAACAAGTAAAGGCATGTCCAAAGTGCCTGGTAATGTAGACTGTACATTTCTGTATGAATACATAATATATCTGAAAATGTCAAACAATAATATGGGTCATGTCTGGATATGTGGCATACTGGATATAATCTGATTAATGAGTCAACTGGTGCTCTCAGATAACAAATGTACATGAAACAAAACCTCTAATCTCTGATTTAAACTTCTCCAAGCAGGAACCTGGGTTCCCTTACCTGCCTATGAAAGATCAGAGCAATGCATGCAAACATTTTCTGTACAGAGCCTGCATATAAATGACAACGAAGCAAATTCAAGGACAGGAATGCTCATGGGATGCAATCATTATAGACCTCATGATTCAGTACACACTTGGAACAGCCTGGGAAATAACGCTAGCTGTCAGCCCCCTATTAAGGAGAGTAAAGACCTTTCTTTCAAACATAAAGGAAAATAAATATCTACTGAGAATTCAATGAGCTACAGGGATAATAATTTCTATTTTGAAAGTCCTTGAGAGAATTTATGTGAAACCATTTCATTCCAATTTATTTAATAGAAAGAATTTTTATCAGAAAAAATTTACACTTAAATAGCATAACAGTGACTATCACTGAACTGTGTACATGCATTCACAGATAGTTCTTTTAAGCTCAGTTTATCAATGAGGCAACTCAAGTATGCAGAAAATTCAGTAGAAGCAAGAATCAAGATTCACACTCGCTTATGTCTTTTTATTAAGATTTATTTATTTATTTGAAAGTCAGAGTTACACAGAGAGAGGGAGGCAAAGGGAGAGAGGGAGAGGGAGAGGGAGAGGGAGAGGGAGAGGGAGAGGGAGAGGGAGAGAGAGAGAGAGAGAGAGAGGTCTTCCATCTGATGGTTCACTCCGCAATTGGCCTTAATGGCCAGAGCTGCGCTGATCCGAAGCCAGGAGTCAGGAGCTTCTTCCAGGTCTCCCACATGGGTGCAGGGGCCCAAGGACTTGGGCCATCTTCTACTGCTTTCTCAGGCCATAGCAGAATGCTGGATTGGAAGTTTCGAACTGGCACCCAAATGGGATGCCAGTGCTTCAGGCCAGGGAATTAACCCATTGTGCTACAGTGCTGGCCCCCCACTTATGTCTTTCTCCATAACACACTTCCACTTATATCATGAATTGTTCTAGGAACATTTTAACTCTCTCCCATTACCCAAACCCAAATTATTGCTTGAGAATATTGCCACTTTTAAGTGTTTCTTGAACCAATTTAGAAAGATTTCTTTTTATTTATTTATTTATTTTATTTGACAGAGTTAGACACAGAGAGAGAGGTCTTCCTTCCGTTGGTTCACCCCCAAAATGGCCGCCGCAGCCGGACCTACACCAATCCTAAGCCAGGAGCCAGGTGCTTCCTCCTGGTCTACCATGCAGGCACAGGTGCCCAAGCACTTGGGCCATCATCTACTGCCTTCCCGGGCCACAGCAGAGAGCTAGACTGGAAGAGGAGCAACCAGGACTAGAACCCGGCACCCATATAGGATGCTGGCACTGCAGGCGGAGGATTAACCAAGTGAGCCACAGTGCCAGCCCCTGGAAACCGTTTTCTAATACCTCAAGGAGAATATCTCTATGATGTAAAAAAATTAAAGAAAAAAATGTTAAAAATCTGCATGAATTGTTAGGTAAGTTTCAGATTGAACAAAGGCCATTGAGCCAGACTGGTTAATGCCCAATTAGAGACATGGCATATGTTTGGAAAACCAAAGCAGGGTTTAGTGAATTCTTTGGGTTATAACATCAGAGCTTTCAAATTACATGTTTTTAAGACAGGAATTTTTTTTCTAGTACACCTGGAACACCTGAGCATTAAATGGAATTTTACAATCAATACTTGTTACTTCTGTAGATTACTAGTAAAAAAATAAGAAGGGCATATTTAATCTATCTTTTCTCTTTTATCTTCTATGTTGCTCATTTAAAAATCACTTTTTAAGTTATTTATTCATTTGAGGCAAAGAGAGAGCTCCCAACTATTGGTTCACTCCCCAAAAGCCTACAACAATCCATCAAGTGAGATAAAATAAAAGAGATTTTTAACTTAAATAATAATTTCACATACTACTAAGTATCATTTTTCCAAGCTTATTGGTATTTCCACTTAGTCAGGTTTTGGTTTTTCAAAGCAAGTGGGCATGTCTATGAAACTTTTCTCCAGGGAATTGTTTCTGTCCTTCCAACTTTAAAAATATTTCAATGGTTAGCACTGTGGCATACCAGGTAAAGCCACCGCCAGTGGCATCAGCATCCCAAATGGGCATCGGTTCGAGTCCCGGCTGCTCTAGTTCCAATCCAGCTTCCCGCTAATGCACCTGGGAAAGCAGCAGCAGATGGCCCAAGTGCTTGGGCAACTACACCCAAGTAGATCTAGAAGAAGCTCCTGGCTTCTGGCTCCTGGGTTCAGATTGGCCCTGTTTCAGCTGTTACATTCATTCAGGTAGTGAACTGATGTATGGAAGATATTCTCTCTCTCTCTCTCTCTCTCTCTCTCTCTCAAATAAATAAACAAATCTTTAAAAAAAATTTTCAGTAACCACATACAATAACTTCATCTTTATAACAACTTCCACCAAAATATCATGATTCCCCCAAATTTGCCATCTCTCTGAATTCACATGCAATATATGATACCGTTTAGGGAATTAATCAGCTCAGGAAAAATGACAAAATAGTTTCCACTAGTTAAATCTAAATACGATACAATATAGGATAGTTATTATTGAACAAAGTCTTAGGTTTTAATTATTTTTCCATAATTCCCTATTGTATAAATTTACTGAATTACTTAATAGTTCTGAGCCTTGGCTTCCTCATCTGTACAAAGGGGATATTAACATCACTTCCTGCATAAGTTGCTATGAATATTGAATAAGACAATACACAAAATGAAGACATAAGCTTGATGCCTGCAACACAGTAAGTTAATGTTAACCTAGCTGGTGATGATGGTATTTAAATTAGTACAGCAAATGTTACATAAAAGAAAGTTGGAAAATGGAGGGAAAAAAAGCACAAATATGTGAGTCTCCTAATCACCTTTATCTATCTCATTTTACTGATACACTATGAGATACAGGAAGATAGCTGTCACTTTTTTATTTGATTTTTGTATCCTGATTCTCTAGTATAATGCCTGAAATCTGGTAGGCATTCAATAAATTTTGATCAAATATATGAATTTTCATAGATGTCACCAAAGTGACCTCGGCTGTGCTTAACAGTTCTCAGAATAAGAACTATGCCTCTGTGAATTCTCTCCTTTGGAAGACGGACAGAACGCCTTGGGAAGAAGGTAAGAAACATGATAAACAGTTGAATGAGGGTCTCATGGTAAAATTTGCTATAAATTCCATACAAAATGTGTTCAGAAACTATGTGTCTTTTTTATCCTGAAATCTCATTCAATGTGTGGTATCTGAGGCAGTTCCACATGCACTTTACTTGAAAAAAGAAAGATCACAGATTCTAACCATATGGTAGATTAATCCTCAAAAAGCTGAGTGAAATTTCCTATTTGGAGCCCACCAACAGTGAAAAGAATTATTGAGCTCTCCTGGAGAAGTCAGTGTTAATATACTTTTTAATAATTCTTATAACAGGCTCAATTCAAAATATAGTGAAGCAAGACAAACAAATGCACAAAGTTTAACTACAACACAAATATCTACTTCACTGCCTACTGTAACGTGATATCAAGTTATACTCAGTATAAGATGAGATAGAAGTCAATGCATTATTCAATTTTTATTTATTTGCGAAGCAGAGATCTATTCATGACATAATGGTAATTCTGAAATAAAATGATATTGCCAAAATAGTGTTTCAGCAGGTTACCAGACAATAAATGATGCTTTCTCTGGAAGAAAATTCCATAAAATGAGTAGCAACTGATAGATATTTCTAGCTTTAAGGCCTGTTCAACACACCATAGAGCTACTTCTCCACCTTGTGAACTATCCTAACCTTACTGTGTTAAGTACATCATGACTCTCACAACTGATAACTGTTTAGAAGCAAACACATCTCCTCTCTCTCAGGAAATACTGAAGCAACAGGCAGCAAGAAGTACCTATTATACACATGGTGATTCATTTAATCCTCACTTTTCATTCTCTTTTGCATCATTTCCTTTCAGCACACAAATTCACTGAGGGGATTATATAAAATTCTAAGTACAGTACTTGAAAACCTAGTTAGTTATAAAAAATAGGTGTCACTATTATATCTCTATATTGTAGATGAGAGAACTGAGAAAAGGAGAATTTTAAAAATTACCCACAATTTCCCAGCTAGTAATAGGCAGGCTGATTTGGATTCTTAACTATGTAATAATAATATCCTTGCCTCTCAACTTCATAGCTATCATTTTTGAGAAAGGACAATCGTATTTGGGGCCTTTATATCTAGGAAATTCTAGATCTTTAATTTTATTTTCCTTTTACTAGTGTTTATTATTTATAATTATTATCTTGCTAAAATTAAATATATCTTTCTGAAGAATTTGGGAGTTTCAGTATAATGTAGCAGTCATATTGTAAAATATAAAAATAGCCAGATTACTTTGAGGTAGAACACTGGTAAGCCACTGACATTAACAAGCCAAAGGGTCTCATGAAAATAAGCACTTCTTTATTGTTGTTTTTTTAACTTTTATTTAATAAATATAAATTTCCAAAGTATAGCTTTTGAATTATAGTGGCTTTCCCCCCCATAACCTCCCTTCCACCCACAACCATCCCATTTCCCACTCCCTCTCCCATCCCATTCACATCAAGATTCATTTTCAATTATCTTTATATACAGAAGATCAATTTAGTATATACTAAGTAAAGATTTCAACAGTTTGCACCCACACAGACACACAAAATATAAAGTACTATTTGAGTAGTAGTTACAATGTTAATTTACAAAGTACAAAACATTAAGGACAGAGATCCTACATGGGGAGTTAAGTGCACAGTAACTCCTGTTGTTGACTTAACAATTAACACTCTTGTTTATGACATCATTAATTACCCAAGGCTCTCACTCACAGAGATCTTCCATTTAGTTCATTTTTTTTTTTTGCCAGAGTGTCTTGGCTTTCCACACCTGAAATACTCTCATGGGCTTTTTAGCCAGATCCCAATGCCTTAAGGGCTGATTCTGAGGCCAGAGTGCTGTTTAGGTTATCTGCCATTCTATGAGTCTGCTGCGTATCCTGCTTCCCATATTGGATCATTCTCTCCTTTTTTAATTCTATCAGTTAGTATTAGCATAAACTAGTGTTGTTTATGTAATCTCATTGACTCTTAATTCTATCATTATGATCAATTATGAACTGAAACTGATCACTTTAACAAGTAAGATGGCATTGGTACATGCCACCTTGATGGGATTGTATTGAAATCCCTTGGCACGTTTCTAACTCTACCATTTGGGGCAAGTCCAACTGAGCATGTCCCAAATTGTACATCTCCTCCCTCTCTTATTCCCACTCTTATATATAATGTGGATACTTTTCAGTCAAATTTAAACACCTAAAAAAAGTGTTTGCTAATTAAAGAGTTCAACCAATGGTATTAAGTAGAACAAAAAAATACTAGAAGGAATAAAGTAGTATGTTGTTCCTCAACAGTCAGGACAAGGGTTGATCAAGTCATTGTTTCTCATAGTGTCCATTTCACTTCAACAGGTTTCCTTTTAGGTGCTCAGTTAGTTGTCACCGATCAGGGAGAACATATGATATTTGTTCCTTTGGGACTGGCTTATTTCACTCAGCATGATGTTTTCCAGATTCCTCCATTTCATTGCAAATGACTGGATTTCATTGATGTTTTATTGTTGTATTTTTAAAAAATTTTTATTTATGTATTTGAAAGGCAGAGTAGGCAGGCACCAAGCTCACTAGGCTAATCCTCCGTCTGTGGCGTCAGCACCCCGGGTTCTAGTTGTGGTTTGGGCACCAGATTCTGTCCTGGTTGCTCCTCTTCCAGTCCAGATCTCTGCTGTGGCCCGGGAGTGCAGTGGAGGATGGCCCAAGTGCTTGGGCCCTGCACTCGCATGGGAGACCAGGAAGAAGTACCCGACTCCTGGTTTCGGTTTGGTGCAGCATGCCGGCCGTAGCAGCCATTTAGGGGGTGAATCAATGGAAGGAAGACCTTTCTCTTTGTCTCTCTCTCTTACTGTCTAACTCTGCCTGTCTAAAAAAAAAAAAAAAAAAAAGTCAGAGTTACAGAGAGAGAGAGAGAGTCTTATCTGCTGGTTCATTCTCCAGCTGGTGGCAACGGCCAGAACTCTGGCGATCCAAAGCCTGGGGCTTCTTCAGGGTCCCTCACACAGGTGCAGCAACTCAAAGACTTGGTCCATCTTCTCCTGCTTTCCCAGGCCATAGCAGAGATCCGGATTGGAAGTGGAGCAGCCAGTACTCTAACTGGCACCCATATAGTATGCCAGCACTGCAGGAAGCAGCTTTACCCACTATGCCACAGTTCCAGTCCCTATTGTTTTATTTTATATTTTTAAATCTGCTTCATCACTCTATCTGTTTCACTGTTATTAATGCAAACCACCAACCATGGCACTCAGATTTGAAGCCTTATTTTACTCATCTAAAAAATACAAAAAAGGCATGTCGATTTCATGGAGTTATTTTAAGGATTAAACAAGGCATCAGAGAGATTTAAAGTGGGGAGTGATATAGTCAGCTTTGCATTTTAAAGATCACTTTGGGCTTCCACATTGAAAACATATTAGAAAGGAACAATACAAGAAATGAAAAATCAGATTCAGAGATAAGTAGATTCAGTAAAAGATCATGTTCATTTTGCGTAGCTGTGATTAAGTTTGGGGTGAGGAGAATATTAATAATCAGTTGGATATTTGGAGGTACAGTGTATGACATTTAGTGATAACTAATCAGGGGTTTAAGGATAGAGAAGTGAAAGGAAGGACTCTGAGTTTCCTACATAAACATCTTTGTAGTTTGAGGTACTGTCCACATGGGCAAAACTGAAGAATAGGTCTCTACGGGTGGAGGCAAAGAATTGGAGTCAAATTAAGAAATCAGCTGGAGACAGGATAGGTTTGAAACCACCAAGGGGTGACATCAAGGAAGCCATCGGATAGATGTTTTGAAGCTCAAAAGAGAAAAAAAATCTCAGCTAGATACATATGTGTGAGAGTTGTTGGCATGTTAGCAGCATTGAAAGCAATGAAAATAAGATTTCTAAGAAAAGGAATACATTAGAAAGAGAAAATAGAGCAAAGTCTTGGAAACTCCAAACTTGATGGTTTTAATTTTTTGAATATTTATTCCTAATTTACTTCACATTAGGCTTTATGCTAATTTAGAAGATTATCTGAATCCTTCCAACAATCTAATTTTTTTGTTTGTTTTAGTAGAAATCAAGGCTTTAAATGGATTAAGTAATCTGCTTAGGGTCACATAATTAGTGAAAGAGCAGGAATTTGCTCTGACGAACACCCTAGTCTAATAAAGGAGGAGCTAACAAAAAAATTAAATATATCATGGGAATTTCTAAGAAGAGTGCATGGCAAAAAAAAAAAAAGGTACTTTTAAGTGATAGCTATTGTTATGCCCATTTTTAAGTATGCCCTTTTTTTTAAGTAGAAAAAGTCAATGGATTGTTCATATTCATAAGAAAGTTACCATACACTGTATATTTCAATACATTTCTGTAACTGTCTTATTACTCCAATTAGGTTGCTAGATAGTTTAATCATAGTATCAATTAAAATGTATATGGTAGGGCTACTGCTATGGCAAAGCAGGTTAAGCCTCTGCCTGGGATGCTGACATTCTGTATGGGCTCTGCTTTGAGACATGGCTACTCCACTTCCAATCCAGCTCCCTGCTAAAGCACCTGGGAAAGCACAGGAACACGGCCCAAGTGCTTGGGCCCCTGCAACAGCATGGGAGACCCAAAAGAAACTCCTGGCTCCTAGCTTCGGCCTAGTCCAGCCCTAGTGGGGACAACAGCCATTTGAAGAGTGAACCAGAGGAGGGAAGATAAATATCTCTGTATGTGTGTCTCTGATTCTCCTCCTATCTCTGTAACTCTGCCTTTCAAGTAAATAAAACAATACAGATGCTTCAAAAAAAGTTTTAATAATATTTTATAAAATAAAGGAGAAAAGTAACCCTACTACAAAAATCACATTTGTGTCTACCTCTGAAATTTAGTACATTCTTTTCCGATTTTAGTCATAGAATTTTTTTGACTAATTGGAACAATTTTAGATATGTGATTTTGCATTTTCTTTTTAAAACCTTACAATATATCATAAGCCTTTTAATATTTTTGCTATATTCTTTAAAAAACCAATTTATTGATTTAAAAGGCAGAGTTACAGAGAAAGAGGGAAAGATATTGAGAAAGAGATCTTTCATCCACCGGTTCATTGACTAAATGATTGCAGCAACTGGCTCAGAGCCAGGCCAAAATCAGGAGCCTGTAACTCCATCTGGGTTTCCCACATGGGTAGCAGGAAGCCAAGTTCTTGGGCCATTTTCTGCTGCTTTCCCAGCCACATTAGCAGGGAGCTGGATTGGAAGTTGAACAACTGGGACTGGAACTGACACCAATATGGGATTCCTGAATTGATGGTGGCTTCTTAACCTGCTGTGCCACAATGCAGGTCCCTATTCTGTTATATTCTTTACAACAACATAAGGACTTCCTTCTCTATGCTAATAGATTTCTCTAATTTATTTAACCATTCCTTTCTTACTGGACATTCAAGTTATCCACTATTATAACAAACTCTCTTATAAATAACTTTATTCCCCATCCTATTATATTTGCAATTATTTGCTGAAGATAGAGTTCCAAAACTGACCAAACCAATTTAACGTCTTCCAATTTATACAAGAATTTTGATGTATCAAATTTTATACTTAACTGTTTTAACTTCCAAAGTGCCTAACATAGTGCCATACACAGAGTAGGTGCTTCATAAATATTGGTAAAATTATTAATAAAATAGGCAAATAGGCAGTAAATATAGTAACAAAACACAATCAGATGAGGTAATACATTCTAGTGATCCATAACACAGTGGGGCAACCATAGTTCACAATATTATTATTATATACTGTATAAAGACCTGAAAGCATCTAGTAGGCTCTAAACAGAAAGAAAAGATAAAGAAATTGAAAGACTAGTTGCCTGGTTTTGATATGGGGTAGGCAGGGAGTTAGTCAATTGGTAAACAAAGGAGCTAAGAGGTTTCCAGCATTCTCTGTTTCTTGTAATCCTGCACCCCTGACTCTACCTCCTTATATGCCATCAGCTTACCCTCCTTTTCACGATATACCTAAGCCTTCTCCATGGTAAAGAACACAACATGAAAACACAAACATTGGGTTCCACAGAGAGCCATGAAAACCATTCCAAAGATCATCATGCACCCTGAACCCTGCTCAATTACGGCATCACTCCCTATTCAACAAAGGAGATACTAAACTGGGGAAGGGCACTATTCCTTTCCGAGCTGGCATTTCTCTTCCTAAGGCATGCATCTCTCCTTAAGGGGCTGCCTATATTCACATCTGGAAGTGTACTCTCTCTACCTCTTAAAATAAATCTTACTCCCATTCTTGGAGTTTATCTATGTCTATGCTTTGAATTTTTATTTCCCATGGAAGCTAGAACCCAGAATAAAACAGCTGGGGAACAAATCGCCACAACAATAGCAGTTTACACTGTACAAGTGTGTTGAAATGTTATAAAGTATCCCATAGAAATGTACAAACATTAAATGTTGAAAATTGTTTTAAATAAGAAAAAAAATACTAGAGTCACTGCATACTCACAAGTACTACAAATTACCATATTTAAATATTTTTAAATTCAAAAGCATATTTTCCTTTTGTTATTTTTTTCTTTACTAGTAAAAACAAACGTTTTCTCATATATTTAGATTTTTTTTGCTTTTGTTTGAAATTGTAGGTTTACACTCTTTTCTTACTATTAAAAAAACATTTTTACCATATGACCCAGCAATTGCACTCCTGGGCATTTACCCAAAGGAAAATAAATCAACATATGAAAGAGTTATCTCTACCCCCGTGTTCATGGCAGCTCAACGCACAATAGTTTGGATATGGAATCAACCCAGATGTCCATCAACTGATGACTGGATAAAGAAAATGTGGTACATACACACAATGGAATACTACTCAGCCCTAAAAAGAAAGAAACCCTGTATTTTGCAACAAAATAAATGCAACTGGAGACCTTTATGCTTAGTGAAAGAAGCTAGTTTGAAAAGACAAATATATGTTTCCCCTGATTTGTGGTAACTACTATGTAGAGTACAAAAAAATGTAATGTACGTGAGCAAAATTGACATTTTGAGATCTGATTATTCTTTATTACCCTTGACTATATTTGTAAGGAACAGTGGTTTTCTACTTACTGCTTACTTAATTCTTTACTTACTGAAGGGTTAGCCTGTAAATATAAAGTAAATTGAAAGTATGTTATTATAAAAACTAAAAGAAAAATAAGGAAAGAAATAGGAGGGAAGGATGGGAGTGAGGGGGGGAGGAGAGTAGGATGGCAAGTATCATTGCTCTTAAAACTGTATATATGAAATTCATTCCCTTTATACAAATAAGATTTTAAAAAATTAAAACTTAATGCTTAAAATGTTTTCCTTTGTTGAATCTAATAACCAACTGTATTAAATTTTACTAATAATAAACTAGTTGTTTATTGTTTTAAAATAACAGATGGTTACTAGAGGCTCAAGATGAAAGTGAGCAAGCAAGGATGGAGGAAGATAGATTCATTGATACTAGGTGATAGATAGACAGAAATAAGAGCTCTAGGGTTGTATTGCACAGTAGGGTAATGTAAGGTAATGTTAATATACTGTTTATTTAGATACTAAAAAAACCCAGAAGATAGGATTTGGGATGCTTTCACTGTGAAGAAATTTTCAAAGCACAAAAGGATAAATGTATATATACCCGATTGGACATTACCCAATATATACCTGTAATAAAACATTATGCTACCCATAAATATGTAGAATTTTTATATGTCTGTTAAATTTTTAGTAATACAAATAGGAAAACTTAAGCAAACCATTATTTTTACACTGGTTTAAATAAAATTCACTAGGAGGCAAATAGCATTGAAAATACAAAACAACAGATGATTAACGATAAACAATTTTTAAAAAGATTTATTTATTTATTTGAAAGGCAGAGTTAGAGAGAGAGAGAGTGAGTGAGAGAGAGAGGACGAAGGGAGAGATAGAGAGATCCTCTATCTGCTAGTTCACTCCCCAAATGGCTGCAATGTCTGGAGCTGTACCAATCCGAAGCCAGGAACTTCATCCGGGTCTCCCACGTGGGTTGCAGGGGCCTAGGAACTTGGCCACCTTCCACTGCTTTACCCAGGTGCATTAGCAGGGAGCTGGATTGGAAGTGGAGCAGCCAGGACTTGAACGGGTGCCTATATGGGATCCTGACACTGCAGGCCGTGGCTTTACCTGTTATGCTACAACACTGGTCCCAAAATAAACTACCTTATAATTAAAACAAACTATTATTCAGATGTATGGTTCTTTATCTTCTCTTTTATAGGGTTTTACCATGGCAACTAATTTTATGGATTTCTTTATGATTCCTTGCCAATGAAAAACAAAAACAAGAAATGACAGAGTAGAGCGGCTTGTAATGAAATACTTTAAAATAATTGAAGAAGCTCTACTAGAAAATCACATGTATGGTAATGGTTAGATATAGAATGGAAGGGAATATTCAATTCTCAAAATATTCTATGCTACAAAATCTGCTCCCCACCTCAAAAGCTCACCCCCATAATGAGTTCTTCACTTTCATAACTGTATACTCATTGGAAAATAATGTAATCTCAACATTCAATGTTCAATAAGAAAATTATATATTTAGAATAGATTTTTAATGTGCATATTTCAGGTATTACAGTAGGAACTACTCTTAGTTCCTAAATATTCTTGCCTTCTCCTCTAGACCTGTATGCACATGGTATTATTATGCCCCACCCCTCTTGTTTAACTAACACTTTTCTTTTATTTCAGGTTTCCATCAGATATGACTTCTAAATCAAAGCTGTCTGTTATACCCCAAGAATAAGTTAGATTCCCTTAATGTTCATGTACTATAAACCTATGCTTGGCCCTTATCATATTTTAGCAAAATTGCCTGATTTTTTTCTGTGTTTCCTCCATGAGACTGTCATGGCCTAGAGGGGAGCTGATATACCTTTAGTACAAATTAAGAGGATTTAAGTTATCCACATAGTATACAATCTTGTATGGTGTGCTTATAAATATTAACTGTGGAGACAAGTTTGTAAATATGACATAATTTCACAATTTAATTGTATAGTTGTCCTTGAATTATATTGATACCTCTGTTTAAATGTAAAGTTTCCTAGAGTCTAGATTTTTGTCTTAACCTTCTTCTGTAACCTCCAGAGTATACTGACAGAACACTCACTACTTACTTGTTGGTAAGTGGTTACATTGGATACAATCACAACTCTAACATAACTACCACTGGATTCTGATTCACAGACACAGTCCTAAAACTCTGCTCAAATTCTTCCTATGAATCAGGGATTTTCCTGCAAGTTAATTTGTATAAATCAACAGTATTTTGTTAACATTTCATGTGAGCAAAAATACCCATATTCACGTATTTCACTTTTCAGAGTCTTTCCTAAAAGATAATCTAAAACTCAGAGACTACTATTTTCATGCAGATATTAATAACAGTTTCACTCTCTTTTGCACAATAGATGATGCTTAACCAACTGGGAAATAAATTCTTTTTATTTTTCCTCCTATGGCAGGATCAAGATATATATATAGATAGGTAGGTAGATATAGATAGATAGATATAGATATACAAAATTATGACCCCTGGTCTTTCTCTGCCTATTAATTCATTCGACCCTTGAATTCATTCCACACAGGCGAGGGTAGTTGATCGGACAGCTGGATGACTAAACCAAGCATGTATGGTCCATCTGTACCCAAGCTCTTGAGAGCAAGTAGGCCTCAGGAGTAGCTGATCTCCAGTGCCAAGCAGGGATCTCAATATCCTCACTACCTACTGCAGGTCTGTTTCATTATTGGTCGCGACATGAGAGGAGGTATAGTAGGGAGAGTCTGACTACTCCCTAGGTTTATTTAGCAGACCCATTTGGCTTTCACTACAGGCTCCAACCCAGGCTTAATCAGTAATAAAGGTAATATTTTTGGCTCCATCTGCCACTCTTTTGTTTTATTTCTCAAATTATTCAAAGCCCTGGCAGTAAAGAGCAGTGCCATTTATTGGCTCCCCTCAGAGATCACAGATGGGAATATACAAAAGTGAAAATGGTTTTGCTGTTATGGCAGTGAAACTATAAGTGATACTTCTCTTCCTAAATATTCATTATCACAATCTATCATCTTTATTTTGAAAAGGAAAAATGGTTGCAGGAATGTTAGAAAAAAAAAAGAAAGGGAAAAGAAGCAAACTAAATATATGCCCCCACTGAATGCCAGGTTAATCTTTTATTATTGCACCTGCTTGGAAATAATTAAGCTGAATGTCAAAAGTAAAACACATCATTTTAACAGAACAAGTTTCCAAAATCAAACTGCAAGAAAATATGCTTGCTATTAACATATAAAGAATGCCACCCTGAACACGCCCCATCTCGGCTGATCTAAACCTAAGACTGCATTTGATTTCCTTGAGACTCAGGCCTTGAACTCTGGCGTCACAGTAACCCTGATTTCTCCATTTTATTAGCTCACATAAACTCCCCTTTTCCTTCACAGAAGTTTGAAAGTTACAGTTCAAAGAATTCCAATGAGTTTACAAAAGTGCAACCTAATTCTCTTCATGATAAAAAAAAGAAGAAAAAAGGAAAAAGAAAAGAAAAGAAAGGAGAAAAGAAAAGAAATTGGTCTGGAGGCCAGTGTTGGTCTGAGTGCAGTGAGTTAAGCTGCTGCCTGAGATGTCATCATCCCATATGAGCATAGGTACTTCCAATCCAGCTTCCATGAATACATCTAGAAAACCAGCTGAGGATGGCCTGTGTGTTCAGACCATTCATGTGGGAAACGTAGAAGGAATTCTACCGTTCATTAGGGGAATGAACCAGTGGATGGAACAACTCTCATTTTCTCCTTCTCCCTTTCTCTGTAAATCTGCCTTTCAAATAAATAAGTAATTTTAAGAGCATAATAAATTAGTTCTGATTTGAGAACTGTGAATCTACCACAGCGATGGTACTTTGGATAGATAATAGCAGTATACCAACAACTATTACACAGCTCTCTTTACAAAATCCTAGCAATCTTAGTTTATATTCTCAGACAGAAATAGATGCAATTAGATACATTTAAGCATAGAAATGTGAATATAGGTTATAAAGTTCTCAGATGAGGCAAATAATTAAATTTCCTACACTACTGAAGAACAAGTTTCTGTGAAAATATGTCATATCTTTTTTACCGTATTTTATAGTTTTATATTACATTAATCTGATAGATTATTCCTAATGTCATTCACCAAATGGGAATTTGGCTAGAAACATCAGTTCTATAATCTGTAAAATGGCATAATACTTCAAAAACTGAGGTTGAAGCTAGGTTAGGCAACCATTTTAAAGAAGGTTGACTCTTTCATTGCTCGCTTCATAGAAGATGCTGAAAAAAAATATTTTTCAGTTCACAGGTACCTTGCTTTTACTCAACAAATTAATACAAATTATTTCCCTAAACTTCATGCAGCTGAATTGCTGCCAACTGGCATTCTGAACTTTTTTAAATCATTAAATCGCCTGTTCCATCTTTTCTTTAACGTGAACAAACCTGTATATCATCTTCTCTTAGACAGTCTTGATACATCTTACGATATTAAATGCTTTGCGATACCCTACAAAAGAATGAGAGAGACCTTCCATCCATTAGTTCACTCCCTGAATGGCAGTAAGGGCTGGAGCAGGACCAGGCCAAAATTAGGAGGCAGGAGCTTCTTTCAGGTCTCTCACAAGGGTGAAGGGGCTCAAACAGAAGTGGAGCAACTGGCACTTGAAAAGTTGCCCATATGGATGCCAATACTGCAGGTCCCAGAAATGTGTTCTTTTTGTTTATTTGTCTGTTTACATATTCTAACATACATTTTAGTATCTGCTTGGATACTTTCCAATAGAATACAGTAGACAAGACACTAAAATACAAGAATAGTTATCTTAGTGACAGAATTGTTATTTTAATTTTCTTATTATTCTTACATAATTTACCTCCAAATATGAAAATTTCATAATTTAACAATCAAAAAAGTTATTCTTTAAAAAAAGAGTCTAGTGATACTTAGGCTATGTTTGTCAAGTGCCTGCTGTCCTTATATCTTTGAATCCAAATACTAGTATTTTAATTTCATCATTGAGTACCTTGAACATTTTCTCAGTAGAATGGACATATCATGTCCATAATACCTCTCATGATAAATATCTTGAAATTCAAGTACAATAAAATATTAACCAAAAAGAGTAGGGTATTCCTTTAAAAATTCAAAATCACCCATAGGTATAGTCACTACACCAAAGAATGATCAGTAATATTCTCAGGTTGAGGTATTCAAATTCAGACACCATAGTTTTTAGAGTGGGAAGGTTTTGCCTCAATGATTATGTGAGCTATTTCTTAATTGTAGAATTTACAACATAGTGTTTTAAATAGTCTCCCTGAGTATCCATTTTCTCTTCTACAAATGGGAATAAGTTCACTCTTGTATTAGTCTTCTTTAACTAACTAAATGGGAAAAGTCTGTAATAGTACTTTGTAAATGGAAAGGCACAACATTCTGCATAAATTATTTTTAATGAAATGAAAATCCCCCTTTTAATTTTAAGCAGAGAAAGCTAAATGGAAAAAATATGAATAATTCATAACAATGTTCACATGTTTTAAGAATACCTCATAGGTATAGTTTTGCAAAAAAAGGCAGTAAATATCAGATAGACATTTCTTCTCAAAGTTAGAGACATTCTTATTATTAGTAGGTGAAAATTTGGTTTCCATTAGATGAGATATTTACTTATTATCTCCATGAGCATTCTATACCTGTTGTCTTAAAAACCCCTTTTCTAGCTTTCATTCATAAGACATAAAATGGGTATAGGGTGGCTTGCTAATATTTTACTAGAGACTGATGATAATTTCCTCATGCTCAATAGTGGCTTCTTTTTATAAAGCAGTACCTTTCTGACCTTCAAAACATGACACAAAGTAATTATTTTTTGCTTTTTCCATAAAAAGTACCCATTGTCAAAATGTCACACTAAAAATGAGTCAATTTCAAATCTAATGAGAAAATTAACAGTCTTTGTCCTTCTCTACAATATTAGTGTTACAACATTCTAAAACATAGGCCTGTATCTCCAAGAAATGGGTACAATCCATATGCAGTACAAGAAATACCAAAAATATCTATCAAATTAAAAGAAAAATGGGGACAAAAAGATCACTGACTACCATAGCACTGTACTGCCATAATTAATATAAGGTTGACCAGAGGGAAACTTAAATAAGGTCCCTTGGGATATATACATTACACATCCAATATACATTGTCTTTTCTGCTCTAAAAAGTCTAGAAAAATGTGATAACTTTTAGACTTCTCTATGTTGATTACATTTCAATTTTTCAGCCACTGGACACTATCTTATGTTCATCTATTATTTAGTAAACCATTCAATGTCTCTGGTTTGACCTCTGTCATCAGTCAAAAACAAAGAGGCTTTAATTGTCTATCAATAAGGACAATGTAAACTAAGGGTCATTAATACAATGGAATTAATGGAGCTTTTAAAAATGATAAATGTAAATATTCTAACAAAATGAAAATCAGAGTTTATAGGAAAATGCAGAATGAAAATTGCTCACACATTAAAATTAAAATTATGCCTAAAATACATAAACATGAAAATATAAAGAGAACATAAAGAAATGAAAAACATGTTTTTTTTATTGTTATATGCCTGGAAATATTTCCTTTACCATGTAAAATTCAATACAGATCATATACCACAATGCTATACACACAGAGCTGCTTAGTTCTTTATGTATTTTGTGTACATTGGTTTTTCCTCAAGAGTATATTGTGAAATTCTTAAGGAGAAATGTGGTTCATCCTATTTCAGTAATTTACCCATGAAGACGAAGCACACGTAGAAAATCTAATAGGCTCAGAGACTCAGGATTTGTGACATTCGTTCTATGATGACTTAAAATTATTGCAACTTCCCAGTACTGATTATATTTTTTTTCAAAATCCAGTTAACACAGAAAGGGAATTGATACATTTTAGCAGTATTTTAAAATTTTATCTTCCTAAATCTTCTACGAGGGTACATACATACTATTTGCTGTAATAATCATACCATATCTAGCACAAAGCTTTAAGTCTGCAATCAGCAAAACTGACCACAAGTGTGTGCTGTGTCATTAGACCAAAACTTTTCAACCTAAACACCATTGACATTTTAATTCTTTTTTCTAGCATCTGTGCTCTTTAGTATATTCAGCAGCATCTCTGAACTCTAGTCACAAGATGACAGTAGTTCTCAGCATTATGTTCACAATAAACACATGATAACTATTAAAATTGCCCCAAATGATATTTAGTTGCAACTCATAGTTGGTGGGAAAAATATTGTCTGTAATTTCTTATGACACAGAGTGTTAGATGATGTAAGCAGGAAACTAAACTAGTATTCTTAAAATTACCACCATCTGGATTTCAAAGTCATATTATTTCAATCACATCTACATACATTAAACCTACTCAAGCTTTTTCTATTTCTTAATAAGCTTGTGGTTTTCTGGGCACTCAGTTTCTGTTTGTTGAGCATCAGAATTATTATAAGGCTTAAAAGGTTTCTCTTTTTAGGTGTATGAGTGTCCTGTGAAAGCCTCAAGCCACGAGTGTCATCATTAATGCCAGAATGATTAAGTGAGACAGCCAAGCACCAGTGCACCATGAAGAACAACAGGAGATTTCAAAGTCATCAAGTCTGAAACACTGTCATGCTTCTTGAACAACACAAAATACATCATGTTCCTATTATTTCTACATTTTACAGGTAAATAAGGAGGATTCTTTCGGACTTGTCAATAGTACTTCAGAACTGTAAATGACATACAATGATGTATAATCAACACATTGTTAACAGGTTCAGTCCAGCTAAATTGCTTTAACTCTATTAATGAAAAAACATATTTGCAGGAAAACTAGCTATATCTATTCCTAACTCTGACAGAAAATTAAGTATTGGCATTCCCAAAGAATCTACTTGATTTATCAAATTACTCAAATCTATACAAACACTGTATACTTGAAGAAGATACAGTATAAACTGTATTCATATAAACCCCCCATAAAATGAGATATGGCAACTTAAAAACATAAACCTCTCTTCATTCAGTAATTCATGAATCCACTACTCCTACAGCTTGTGTTCTGGTTTCACTATGTTCCAAGAACATTATTATAATTATCAAAACACATATAATCTCAGCTCTTGTTCCACAAGAAAAACATATAATGAAAAGATACTATAAGTAAGGTGAATTTTTAGGAGGATGCATGCAAAATGATCAAATATTATTAGATTTATTTATTTACTTACATAACATGTCTGGAATGGGAAAGAAAGAGAGAGAGAAAAAAAGAGGGGAGGGATGGGGAGGAGAGAGGAGAGGAAGGAGGAAGAGACAGAGATCTTCCATCTACTGGCTCACTCCCACAGTGATTACAAAAGCCAGCACTGGCCCAGGCCAGAGCCAGGTACTCCAACTAGGTCTCCCAACGGGATGGCAGGGACTCATGACAGCATGGAATAACACAAAGATGGATTAGATGGATTAGAACAGAAGCAGGACTCAGTACTCCAGGCAATTTGATATGGGATACAGATGTCCAGAATGGCAGCTTAACCCACTACACCACAATGGTTGCCCCAAGACACTTTTATAGTCTGGAGACATAAAAAGTTGTAGCTGAGAAATTAAGCCTAGGTTCAGTTTAATCCCCCAAATAACTAACTGCATAACTCTGACCTGTCTATCCAAATTCTCACTTTCTAATCTTTCAAATAGATCTAATTATATCTTCCTCAGAGGATATGGTAAGTAAATATTTTATTATATATATATATATATGTGTGTGTGTGTGTGTGTGTGTGTGTATGGCAATTAGGACATATATGACACAAAAGAGGTACCTAATAAGAAAGTAACAGTACTCCCTCAAAGCATCTGATAACTCATGTATTCTGAGTGCAGTTCAAGAATTCAATAGTTTTTGCTCTATTAGTATCCATCTTATCAATCCTGTTGAGGAACAACTTACTATTTTACTCCTTTTAGTGTTTTTTTGTTCTACTTAATACCATTGGTTGAACTTTTTAAAGTAACACACATTGATTCTTAGTCGTTTAAATTTAACTGAAAAGTTATCCCTGTTAAGTATAATAATGGGAATAGGAGGGGGAGGATATGTACAGTTCGGCACATGCTCACTTGGACTTACCCCTAATGGTAGTGTTAGAAATGTGCCAGGGGATTCCATTTCAATCCCATCAAGATAGCATGTACCAATGCCATCTTACTTGTTAAAGTGATCAGTTTCAGTTCAGAATTGATCAAAAAGATAGGATTAAGAGTCAAAGAGATCACATAAACAACACTAATGTATGCTAATACTAGCTGATAGAATTAAAAAGGAGATATTGATCCAACATGGGAAGCTGGATACACAGCAGACTCATAGAATAGCAAAAGCCCTAAACAGCACTCTGCCTCAGAATCAGCCCTTAAGGCATTGGGATCTGGCTAAAAAGTCCATGAGAGTTTTGCAGGCATGGAAAGCCAAAACATTGTGGCAAAAAACAAACAAACAAACAAACAAAAAAAACACTAAATGAAAGATCTCTGTGAGTGAGATCCCAGTGGAAAGAATGGGCCATCAAAGAAGGTACCTTTCTCTGAAGAGAGAAAAGAACTTCCACTTTGACTATGGCCTTGTCTAAATAAGATCAGGGTTGGTGAACTCAAGAGGCTTCCATAGCCTTGGCAGTTCATGACAAGAGCCTCAGGTGACTACTGACGCCATAAATAAAAGTGTCAGCTGTTAAATCAACAACGGGAGTCGCTGTGCACCTGCTCCCTATGTAGGACCTCTGTTCTTAATGTGTTGTACTATGAGAATTAATGGTAAAACTACTACTCAAACAGTACTCTATACTTTGTGTTCTTTGTGGGTGCAGTCTGTTGAAATCTTTACATAGTATATACTAAGTTGATCTTCTGTATATAAAGAATTGAAAATGAATCTTGATGTGAATGGGATGGGAGATGGAGTGGTAGATGGGATGGTTGCGGGTGAGAGGGAGGTTATGGGGGGAAAAGCTGTTATAATTCAAAAGTTGTATTCGGAAATTTATATTTATTAAGTAAAAGTTGAAAAGAAAAAAATCAGTTCTGAAAAAAAAGAATTCAATAGTTTTTGCGGTATTAGTGTGCATCTTATCAATCAAGATGATTAATAAGCAATGCATTTTTTTTTTAATTTTTGACAGGCAGAGTGGACAGTGAGAGAGAGAGACAGAAAGGTCTTCCTTTGCCGTTGGTTCACCCTCCAATGGCTGCCGCGGACGGCACACTGTGGCCAGTGCAAAACGCTGATCTGAAGCCAGGAGCCAGGTGCTTCTCCTGGTCTCCCATGGGGTGCAGGGCCCAAGCACTTGGGCCATCCTCCACTGCACTCCTGGGCCACAGCAGAGAGCTGGCCTGGAAGAGGGGCAACCAGGACAGACTCTGGCGCCCCGACGGGGACTAGAACCCGGTGTGCCGGTGCCGCAAGGCGGAGGATTAGCCTATTGAGCCAAGGCGACAGCCAGTAAGCAGTGCATTTAAAATTCTAAATAATCTATTCCAAAACAACTCAAAATAGACACTTCTCAGCAGGAGAAATTTTTAAAGAAATGGCTAGAAAATTTCTTGAATCAAAAAGAAACGACTGAATATATTTGCTCCATGATTTAAAATCAATATGCATGTTTTCAAATGTTAAAAATGTCATTAAAAAGTCCAAGGAGGTACTGTGAAGGTCCTTATGTGACATAAACGTGGGAACAGGAAAATGAACAAACACCATTCTTGGGAGTTCTTAGTCTATTTCTGAATAACAAAATTACATTACGTAATGTAAAAATGAATACGCACAAAGTAGTTATCTTCGAAGTCAAGGTATTCCCTTTGAAACGTACAGCTCATAAAGCAGAATTAACTGATGAAACAATTTTAGAAGAGAACATGTTTATATAATGATTCATAATTTTATATACTGTTAAAAATGTGAGCAACTTTTTTTAACCAAACAAGCAGAAAAGTAAAATGTGGTAATGGATTTACAATATGTACTGGTGTAAGTTTTTATTTCCTCATAATTTCTTAGTTGTTAATATGATTTGGCAATATAAAAATAGTATGAACTATTCATTAATATTTGTTTACTGGTGTACAAGAATATGTATGGATGGATCTTTGCCTTGTGTGAAGCAATGAGTAAAAGAAAAATTTGTAAGTCTTCCATAATTTTATCAATTTAAGGAGGTCTAGAAAGGGCTTAGAGATGCACTGGCTTGGGGGCCAGGTTGTGGTACAGTGGGTGAAGATGCCACTTGTGATGCAGGTATCACATATCAGAGTGCTGGTTCAAGTTCCAGCTGTTCCATTTCTGATCCAGCTTCCTGTTAACATGCCTGGAAAAGCTAAAGATGACTCAAATATTTGGGCCCCTCCCACCCACGTTCGATACCAGAATGGAGTTCTTAGATTCTGGGCCATTTGGGGAGTTAACCAACAGATGGAATCTCTCTCACTCTGTCTATCCTCTCACTGTGGCTCTTTCAAAAAATAAATTGTGAAAGGCAGGCAGGCAGAAAAGCAATCTGGCAATTTCTTACATTTTTGCTTTAGTTGCCAGTGACCTAGCAGGTATATGTAAATCCACCAACTTCTCTTGTTTGTGCGAACAACTGTGTAGCCATCTTTGGACTTCAGAATCATTTCCCTTACTTAATTAAAGCCATTCTTGAATCAAGTTGTTCATTACTCTAAAGCATACGCTTTGAAAATTTTTTTCTACATGTCATTCCTGTCTATTCTAGTTTGACTTTTTTCCCATTACAAGAAATGAATGTTAGGCCTCCATTCTAGTTCCAATTCCATGACCTCCTAACTATGTGACTCTAAGGAAGCCATGTTACCACCATGGCCTTAGTTTCTCTTTGTAAACTGACATAAATGTACTAAAATGCCATCAAATTAACTCCCAACATTGTTATTCCATGATTTCCACAGGCTTGATGAGTTTCCATCTGCTTTAGTAGGGGAAAAAACTAAAAAAACTCAGATTGTAGTATAGGCTCTGATAAATGGGTAAAAAAACATCACCTCTCAAGAGATTAATTTGTCATATCTGTCAAACAGGAATAAGAATACCTGCTCTGGTTACCTCACAGGGTGAATGAGCAGTGAGGTGAATACGTTGGCAAATACTGTAAACTTTATCCTTAGCAACTTCTTAAGACCTAACAGACCCAGGTAGTAAAAAAGAATGTGAGTTGAAAGTATGCTTTAAGTATGCATTTCTTAAAGATAACATTGAGAGAAAAGTACACCAAGATGAGTCAATTAGTCAATGAAAGAAGCACCTCATTTATTTTCTTAATGATTGACAAGTATTTTAAGACCTTAATTGTATCAAAATCAAAAACACGTTAAATTTAGCAGCACAGTAATTGGATTGGATTGGATTGGATTCTAATACTGTTTCTGTCATTTACAGAAATAAATGACTAAGGACAAATCACATCCTAAGTCCTTTGGTAAAATGTAGAACCTCAAACTGACACATCACATGCAGAAAAATTTTTCAACATTGTAATTTTCTATTTAGATTCGGATTTTTAAATTAGAGAAAGGAACCACTGCTTTGACTATGATGGACTACTTTATAACATTATGAATCTCCTGAGAACAACTCAAAACAGAAGACTATCAAAAAAACACCAAAACTCATCAAAAATCTACCCAGTCAGTCAGGGCTGGAAGCGCCAAAGTCCCTGAGAGAAAAAAACTTATTGAGGGGGGCTCAATATTTTTCTTTTTCAAGCACTAGTAACCATGCTAAGAGCCTGACAAACCGAACAGAAAGTTGAGCAGAAAACAGCTGCAGAGTAGAGCTTTTAGGCAGTCCAAAGGGACTAGGGGAAAAATTCGATTATGAACTAAAAAAGAATAAAAATTTTAAAAATTGGAAAATAAATAAAACTATGGATATTCTCAATTGATTGGATTATTTGCATAGCAGATTCAAAAAGAATCTTAAGACATTATAAATATAAGTGAATTTAACAAACGACTTGTATACAATGTCAAAATATAAAAACAAATTGTATCTTTAAAAAATCACCAAAATGGCTGGTACTGTGGTGCAATGGGTTGTAATGCTCGCATCCCATATCAACGCACCAGTTTGAATCCTAGCTACTCCACCTCCAATTCAGGTCTCTGCTGAAGCTCTTGGGAAGCAGCAGAAGATGGTGCATGTAAGTGGGCTCTTGCTACCCCCATGGCAAGTTTCTGACTCCTGTCTTCAGTGTGGCCCAGTCCTGATTTTCAAGGCCATCCATGGAGTGAACCAACTGATAGAAGATCTCTTTCTCTGTTTTTTTTTCTTCTCTCTCTGCCAATCTTTCAAATAAATAAAACTTTTAAAAAGTCACCAATAAATAATTTAAAAATTCTACTACTTACAATGCATCAAGAATATATCAAATATCATTTAATATTTAAAATGGGATGTTTAATACCTGTTAAAAGTGAACTATATAATTTTTTACAAAAATTAATGGAGGGGCCTGCATTGTGCTGTGGTGGGTTAAGTTGCCTGCAATGCCAGCATCCCATATGGGCTCAGTTCATGTTTTGACTACACTACCAATTCAATTCCCCATTAATGGATTAGGAAAGCAGCAGAAGATGGTCCCAGACTTGTTCCCCTGCCACACACAGGGAAGGCCTAGATGGGGTTTGCCCCTTGCTATCAGCCTGGCCCAGCCCAGGGTTCTACAGCCATGTGGGGAATGAACTAGTGGGTGAAAGATCTCTCTCTGTCTCTCCCTCTCGCTCACTAACTCTGCCTTTCAAATAAATAAAATAAAGCTTTTTTAAAATTAATGAAAACCTAAACAGATATATATGAGGGATATTGCAAAAATTCATGGAAAATATGTCTTTAATTCTATTTCCCAGGAACTTTTAAAAATATCCTCATATACACATTTATATAATATTGTTGAAATATAAGCTCAACATTTATAAGTTCAAGGTTTTAAAGATATAAAGTCTTCTCAAGTTGACCTATCACTTCGATAAATTCACATTTAAAATTTCAGCAAGGTGTCTTGCGGAAACTGACAAATTGATTTTGAAATGTGTGTGGAAATGCAAATAGCCGAGAACTATCAGGAACATGTGAAGGAAAATTAAATGGAAGGATTTACAATACCAGATATTTAAACAAATACATAGCAATTAATTGAGTGCTCAATATGCATAAGGACAAATAGACCACTGGAATAGAATATGGTTTTTAAAATAGGCCCACTTATGTAAGGTTACTAACTATAAATCAAAAACATCTTCAAATCCTAAAGGGGTAAAGATGATCTTATCAGTAGTAAATGTTATAACCATGTAGAGATAAAAGAGTTGTGACTCTACACAAAATCAATTCCAAGTCTATTGTAGATTTAAATGTGACAAGTCCTAGAAGATAAGATAGCAAAATATTTTAATGAATTAGGAATAAGCACAGATTTTGTAACATGACACAAAAAGTACTTCATGGTTTCATAAAAACAAAGATTTATAAGATCTATGGAAACAAACTGCAAGAAGTTACTTTTGATGAACAGACATCATTAGAAAATGAAAAATGCAAAAAAAGAGGGCAAAATATTTGCAATACACATGTCAATATAAGACTCATATTCAGAATATGGGAAGGCCAATCAAATCAACAAAATTAAAAAAGAGTTGTTTAAAAGACCTCTCCACATCCTTGTCAACACTTGTTATTTTCTGGGTTGTGTATGAGTGTGTGTCTATATGTGTGTTTAATTTCATAATGGATATCCTAATACGTATGAAGTGATAACCTCATTGTAGTTTTGATTTCTATTTCCATGATGATCAAAGATATTGAATATTTTGTCAATGCCTATTGGCTATTTGTGTGCCTTCTTTAGAAATAATTCCACTCAAATTCTTTGTTTTTTAAAAAAATTTTATTATTTGATGTTTATTGTTATTGAGCTATATATTATAAGTATATATCATATTTTGGATACTAATACCTTTTTAGATGATCTGAAAATGTAATCTTGCACTCTGTAGGTTGCCTTTTCACTCAGTTGATTGTTTCCTTTGCTGTGCAGAAGTTCTTAGTGTAATGCAGTCCCACTTTGTTTTTGCTTTGCTGCCTTTATTATTTTTAATTAAAATTTCTACACAGGTTATTGTGACTCCTGTGTTTCTTGAGTGGCATCCTCATCCTAAAAATGTTTTCAAGAGTGCATACACATGATTTAAAATATTTTAGAATCTTTTTTCCTCATGTAAAAGTTGTCCTGGATTAGTAACAAAAAGCTTCAAAATTAGGAGCTTATTTTTTTTAAAGATTTATTTTATTTATGAAAAACAGAGTTACAAAGAGAGGTAGAGGCAGAGAGAGAGAGAGAGAGAGAGAAAGAGAGAGAGATAGGTCTTCCATCCACTGGTTCACTCCCAGATGGCTGCAATGTCTGGAGCTGCGCCAATCTGAAGCCAGGAACTAGGAGTTCTTCCAGGTCTCTCATGCAGGTGCAGGGGCCCAAGGACTTGGGCCATTTTCTACTGTTTTCCCAGTCTATAGCAGAGAGCTGGATTGGAAGAGGAGCAGCCAGAACTAGAACCGATGCCCAAATGGGATGCCGGTACTCCAGGCCAGGGCTTTAACCCACTGTGCCACAATGCCAGCCCCAGGAGCTTATTTCTTGACTTCTGCAATGAATGGGTTACTTGGGAGAACATATCTCTCAGGAGACAATTGTCACGTTGTTAAAAGGGCAGTGTGTCAGTCAAGCCACAAAAGAAGAGAGCAGTAAAATCTGAGAAAATTTAGTATTTTCTCCTAAAGAAATCAATTATTAAGATGTAAATATTTTATTTTTGTTCTTCCTAGGAACACATATCTAATTTGAAACTTCACAAACATGAATCTTGTTGCTAAAAACCTGAGATATTGTGAAACATAAGTCCTATCATGAAGTTATCCCACATTTCTGTATTGTATTTTTTCTAATTTTTGTTTAAATACAAAGAAACATAATTTTATTAATTTTTGAGATAACATTTTAAATTTACATTATAGTTAAAGGCTTAATGCTCCAACAAATAAAAAGTTCAGCAAATAAGAACTAAAAAGACCATGGTTTAGTGGGAATATAAGCAATATTATAAACATAATCAAACAAAGATAAATGTTGAGTCTAAAGCATAAATTAACGAAACATTGACCTCATTAGATTTCCCAATAAATTTGCTTTCAGAGCGTTATTTTCATTCATACTTTCTGGCAATCTCTTCCTCTGACAAGTGTCCCAGTAGTTTATTCACTTGGCTCTTAATGTGTCATACACCTCTGAAAATTTCCCCCGGCCCATTGCAGCACATCTAGTACCTCTACAAGCCAGCTGCAACATCTGATGTTACTGTAATCAAAGGATAGAAAATAAGCATAACTTTTAAAAAGAGAGGTCATTTTGGAGGTTATGATACAGTAAGTATACAGGTATTCTCCATTACTATACTGATAAAACCTGAAATGGTGCCTGTTCATCTCAGCCATCTGGAATTAAGCAAAGTTTGTACTCCATGTATCTGGAGTTATAATGTTCTCTGAGCAATTCAAAACATTGAATGAAGCTCTTTATATCAAGAATAAAGTTAGAGTTTGATATCTATGGATGAACACATATTTCAATGTAATAACTGAAAAATGTGGAGGACAATTTAGGCTTCATTAATGTTTGATCATACATTCCTGGTTAAAAAATAAATACAACATTTGTATTCAAACAACATTTTCTACCACTGAACATGTATCTGCATAATAGAGCAAGTGGTTTCTATTTCATACATTATAGAGTGTTGTTGAGAGGCTAATAGTAACAGGCAGAATTTCTTGAAAGGCCATTATTTTCACCATTGTATTAATTATTTTATCTCTTGGGGCCAGTGCTGTGGCATAGTAAGCTAAGCCTCTGCCCATGGCACCAGCATCCCAGATGGATGCCAGTTTGTGTCTTGGCCGCTCCTCTTCCAATCCAGCTATCTGCTTATTGCCCAGGAAAAGAGTGGAGAATGACTCAGGTGCTTGGGTCCCTGTACCCACGTGGAAAACCCAGAAGAAGCTCCAGGCTCCTGCTTCAGATCAGCACAGTTCTGGCCATTGTGGTCATTTGTAGAGTGAACCAGTGGATGGAAGACCTTTATCTGTCTCTCCCTCCCTCTGTTCTCAACTCTGCCTCTCAAATAAATGCAATCTTTTAAAAATATTTTATTTCTGTAAAGTAGGTAATATAAAAGGCAAATGAAAATCAGAGACTCAGAGAAAAGAAGCTCTGCAAGGTATTTAAGCTAGAATGGGGCAAGGAAAGACTTCTAAATCTTTGTTTCATTTGTAAATCCATTTCCTTAACTCATATGAAATATAAAGAAAGATATATGAATGCTTTGAAAGTTAGGAATCACGAGAAAAATCAAAGAGGCACATCTAGTAAATAAGCAGGTATTGTACACAGATCTGCTTTTGAAACTTCAAACCAAATGTGTGAGTGTTAATACTCTTCTCACATCTAGGTTGTGTTTTTTGAGATGAGTCATCAGTATGACAGAAAAATAAGGAATCAAAACAATATACAATTTTAAATTTGTATTAAATATTTTAAATTGTTTTGTAGAGGTGTTGGTTAGAGAGCAACTGGTATAATGCATTTTGAAATGTAAATACATATAATTTAAATAAATTAAATTGGTAGATTATCCAAAGCATCTAGTCACTTAACAAGTAAAAATTTTAAATGTAGTGCTAAGTACTACAAAAATGATAACTACATGGTTTTATAGTAAGGACTCGTGGTTTATATTAATATATACCATCTAGATCTCCCCTTCATGACAAATGAGCTCATTCTCCCAGTTGGTAGAAGTGTTACATACTAAGGCTCATAGCTGAGTTTCTTCTGAGGAACTTGCCTTAGTCAAAATTATTTTTCCTCTGTGGACAACATTCATGCATGATGGATAAATATGGGGCACAATCTCAGCAAACCTTACCTCAATGCAGACAATCATTCTGTCTCCAGATTTCCCTATACGATTTACTAAAGTCTATGTTGTAACTTGCTCTTGGTTCAAATTATCCCTTTGCATAATCCTTGTATCATTACTTCTCACAGGAATAGTTTCCGAAGTATTCTATAATAAATTCTTACATATAAATATCAGATTTTTTATTTATTTAGAAAACTTTTATTTAAGTTATACAAACTTCATGCATTTCATATATATAAATTTAGAAACATAGTGATTCTTCCCACCCTACTCCTCTTACCACCCACACTCCCTTACACCTACCTTACACCTACCTTTCCTCTTCCAATTCTTATTTTTACTAGAATATATTTTTAATTAACTTTATATACATAAGAGTAACACTACACTAAGTAAAGAGTTCAATAAATATCATGAAAAAAGTCATGAGTAAAGAAAAGAGCCGTTCAATGTTATCACATCCCAAAGTATCAACTTCACTTCTATAGATTACCTTTTAGATTTTCTATTGGATACCATAGATCAGGGAGACCATATGGTATTTGTCTTTTGGGGACTGGCTTATTCCACTAAGTATAATGTTTTCCAGTTGCATTCATTTTGTTGCAAATGAAAGGATTTCTTTTTTTCAACCACTGTGTAGTATTCCATGGAGTACACACAACATAATTTCTTTATCCAGTATTCAGTTAACAGACATCTGGGTTGATTTCATATCTTAACTCTTGTGAATTGAGCTTCAATAAACATGGAGGTACAGATCACTCTTTCATATGTTGGTTTCATTTCCTTTGGGTACATTCCCAGGAGTGGGATGGCTGGATCACATGGTAGGTCTACGTTCAGATTTCTGAGGTATCTCCTTACTGTCTTCCACTGTGGCTGTACCAGTTTACATTTCCACTAACAGTGGGCCAGGGTAACTTTTCTCCCACATACTCACCAACATTTATTTTTTGTTGATTTCTATAGGAAAGCCATTCTAATTGAGGTGAGATGAAACCTTATTTTGGATTTTATTTGGATTTCCCCGTGGCTAGTGAAAAATGTATGTCCAAGTCCTTTGTCCATTTAAAAACTGAATTGTTTTGTTGTTGAATTTCTTGAGCTTTTTTACATCTTGGATATTAATCCTCTATCAGTTGCATGGTTTGCAAATATTTTCTCCCATTTTTGTCAGTTGCCCCTTTACTTTGCTAAGTGTTTCTTTTGCAGTGCAGAAGCTTCTCAATATGATGTAATCCATTTGTCAATTTTTGCTTTGATTGCCTGTTCTTCTGGGGTCTTTTCTAAGGACACTTTGAATATGCCGATGTCTTGCAGGTTTTCCCAAATGTTCTCTAATAATTTGATGACAGCAGGTCACAGATTTAGGTCATTGATCCATTTTGAGTGGATTTTTATGCAAGGTATAAGTAGGAGTCTTGCTTCATACTTCTGCACGTGGAGATCCTGTTTTTCCAATAACATTTGTTGAAGAGACTGTCCTTACTCCAGGGATTGATTTTAGCTCCTTTGTCAAAGATGAGTTGTTTGTGGATGCATGGATTGATTTCTGTAGCTTCTATTCTGTTTTATGCCAGTACCAAGCTTTCTTAATTGTAACTACCCTATAGTACATCTTGAAATCAAGTATTGTGATGCCTCCAGCTTTGTTCTGGTTGTAAAAGATTGATTTAACTATTCAGGGTTACTGTGCTTCCATATTAATTTCAGCATCATTTTTTCTATATCTGAGAAGAATGTCCTTGGTAGTTTGATTGGGATCACACTGACTCAGTAAATTGCTTTCAGTATTATAGACATTTGGTAATATTGATTCTCCCAATCCATGAACATGGAAGATTCTTCCTTTTTTGTGTCTTCTTCTATTTCTTTCTTTAACATATATATACAATTATATATATACAATTATGTCATCTGCAAATAGGGATAGTTTGACTTCCTCCTTTCTAATTTGTTACCCATTGATGTATTTTTTTCCTAATGGCTCTGGCTAAAACTTTCAGGGCTATATTGAATAGTAATAGTGAGAGTAGGCATCTTTGTCTGGTTCTGGATCTTAATGGGAATGCTTCCAACTTTTCCCATTTCAATAAGATACTGGCTATGGGTTGGTCATCAATTGTCTTGATTGTGATGCAAAATATTCTTTATACAACCATTTGCTTAAGTTTTTTTTAATAACGCTTTTATTTAAAGAATATAAATTTCCAAAATACAGCTTATGGATTACAATGGCTTCCCCCCCATAACATCCCTCCCACCCGCAACCCTCCCCTTTCCCACTCCCTCTCCCCTTGCTTCACATCAATATTCATTTTCAATTCTCTTTATATACAGAAGATCAGTTTACTATATGTTAAGTAAAGATTTCAACAGTTTGCCCTCACATAGCAACACAAAGTGGAAAATACTGTTGGAGTACTAGTTATAGTATTAATTCACAATGTATAGCACATTAAGGACAGAGATCCTACATGACATATTTTTTTAAAATTGATTAATTTTCTATGCTATTTCCAATTTAACACCAACATTTTTTTTTCATTTTTAATTATCTATATACAGAAGATTGATTCAGTATATACTAAGTAAAGATTTCATCAGTTTGCACCCACACAGAAACACAAAGTGTAAAATACTATTTCAGTGCTAGTTATAGCATTACTTCACATTGGACAACACATTAAGGACAGATCCCACATGAGACGTAAGTACACAGTGACTCCTGAAGTTGATTTAACAATTTGACACTCTTGTTTATGGCGTCAGTAATCCCCCTAGGGTCTAGTCATGAGTTGCCGAGGCTATAGAAGCCTTTAGGGTTTTTTATCATGAAAAGATGTTGTATTTTATCACACGCTTTCTCTGCACATATTGAGATAATTATATAGTTTTTGTTCTTCAGCTTGTTAATGCGATGTATTGCATTTATTGACTTGTCAATGTTGAACCATCTGTGCATTCCAGAGATAAATCCCATTTGGCCTGGGTGAATGATCTTTCTGATGTGTTGTTGGATTTGATCAATTAATATTTTGTTGAGGTTTTGCATCTACATTCATCAGGGAAATTGGCCTATAGTTCTCTTTTTCTGTTGTATCGCTTTCTGGTTTAAGAATTAAGGTGATGCTGGCTTCACAGAAGGAGTTTGGGATGACTCCCTCCCTTTCAATTGTTTTGAATAGCTTGAGAAAATTTGGAATTAGTTCTTTGTTAAATGTCTGGAAGAATTCAGCAGTGATGCCATCTGGTCCTGGGCTTTTCTTTGTTGGGGGCGGGGTGGCTTTCTACTGATTCAATTTCTGTGTCAGTTATTGTTCTGTTTAGGTTTTCTGTCTTCATGGCTCAATTGAGGCAGGTTGGATGTGTCCAGGAATCTATCCCTTTCTTCTACATTTCCCGATTTGTTGGCATATGGCTCTTTGTAGTAATTCCGAATGATTCTTTTTATTTCTGTGATATCTGCTGTCACATTTCCTTTTTCATCTCTGAGTTTATTAATGTGGGTCTTCTCTCTCTTTTTTGGTTAGGCCAATGCTACATGAATTTTGTTCATTATATTTTAAAAACCAACTCTTTATTTCACTGATCTTTTGTATTTTTTGTTTCAATTTTATTTTTTCTCTAATTTTAATAATTTCTTTTCTCCTGCTAGTTTTTGGGTTTGGTTTGCTGCTGTTTTTCTAGGTCCTTAACATGCATTGATAGCTCATTTCTTTGGTGCCTTTCCAATTTTTTGATGTAGTTACCAATTGCTATAAACTTCCTTTTAACACTGATTTTGCTGTTTCCCCTAAGTTTTGATATGTTGTATTGTTGTCTTCATTCGCTACCAGAGATTTTTTAATTTCTCCTTTGATTTCATCTATGACCCACTGTTTATTCAAGGGCATGTTGTTCAGGCTCCATGTGCTCGTAGGTGATGTAAATATTCTTGAGTTGTTTTCCAACTTCATTCCATTACAGTCAGAGAAGATGCATGGAATTATTTCTATTTTCTTGAACTTGCTGAGACTTGCTTTATGGCCTAGCATGTGGTTATCCTAGAGAAAGTTCCAAGGACTGGTGTATTTTGCAATTATAGGATGAAAAGTTCTGCAGATATCCATTAGATGCGTTTGTTCTTGGGTGTTGATTAGCTCTGTTCTTTCCTTACTGATTTTCTGTCTGGTTGATCTGTCCATTGCTGAAAGCAGGGTATTGAAGTCCTCAGTATTGGAATTTATGTCTCTCTTTAGATTCATTAACATTTCTTTTAAACAGCCAATCTCTTTTAACAGCTTTTGTGTTAAAGTCTATTTTGTCTGATATTAGGATGGCTATACCAGCCCTCTTTTGATTTCCATTAGCATGGAATATCTTTTTCCATCATGTCACTTTCAGTCTGAGGGTATGTTTGTTGGTGAGATGTATTTCTTGCAGGCAGGAATTAGAATTTGTTTTTTAATGCATTTGGCCAGTCTGTATCTTTTAACTGGGCAGCTGACAACATTTGCATTCAAAGTTACTTTTCATTAGTAACAGTTTGGTTCTGCCAGTTTTACATAAATATTCCTATTGTTTATTTTAGATTTTCTTTATACTTTTACTGTGAGACTTTCTGCCTTCACATTCTTTCATAGCAATAACCCTGTTTCTGTGTTTCTGTCTATAGCACATCCTTAACATATTTTGTAAGGCTGGATGAGTAGTGACAAATTCTTTCACATTCCATGGGTGCTAACCCCAGTGGGTGCACTATTCCTCCACACTGCCAGAAGGGCCACACAAAGGATCCATGCAGTCCTTAATGTGAATGTTATTCCTGCAGCAGTAACTCACCCCAGCCAATCAGTAAGCCGGTGAGTGTGAATCTGCCCACATTGACTGTCTAGAGATATAGTCAGACCCTGTGCCCTCCCACACTCCCACAATGTTTCCACAGACCTAGCACACAAGGCTACCACACTCATGGGGCACCAAGGATCCACTCTGCCCTGCCAGTCTGTCCTATCCACAGAGAGGCAGAGACACTCCCAGAGCTAGCTGCTGTGAGTACTCTAAAAAGTCAGCCTAAGCTCCAGATTCTGTGATGGGAGGCTAGAAGTACCTCACAGTCCTACTTGGGTGCCCAGCCCCCTGTCAATCTTCCCAGACAGATTTAGGCATCTCCTCTCTGCTTATTGCTGTGCTTGCACACATAACCTGGCATAGCTTTTATGTATGTCCAAAGTGGTGCCTGCTCAGCTAGTTGCATGGAGCTGTTTTCAGAGGGTTGGGGAGAGAGGAATGTGCCCGTTTTCCTCTAGGTTGGCAGAAACACTGTCCCTCACAGGGCTGTAGGCTAGACTCACACTAGGCTCTCTCAGTTTTACTGCCAGTGGCTTTGGGTGCTGCAGTCTGGTCTCACTTCACTCTCCAAAACTGGCCCTGAGATCTCAGCTGTGTTGTGTCTGTGCTAGTGCTGTGTGTCTACTCCCTCCACATAGATCTACAGCATATCTGTAACTTCTGTGGAGTTTCCATTACAGTTTTCTCCCTAACTCTTCCCTGAGATTACATTCTCTCTACTGTTTTTTTTTTTTTTACTTTCTTCCCCTAGACTAGAGCAGTAAGTACTCTCCCTAGTCTGCCATCTTAGAATCTCAGTTCAGATTCTTAAAATATGTTTTCTGAGGAACTGTCTATGCAAGTGATTAATTCTAAATTTTCCTCCATTCCTTTATCTATAGTTCTTGCTGTTTTTTATAAAATACATTTTTTTCCTATTTTCTCAATCTCAGTGATCGAACATTAAACCTATTATATGGAGCTAACATTTCTTAGTGGGGATCCTAAAAATTCAATATAGATTCCACACATAATGAGGCAAAATGGTTCACATAGGAGAGCATTTGGTATAGTAGTTAAATGTCAACTCGAAAAATCCACTTTCCATATCTGAATGTGTGGTTTCACATCTGCTGCCAATTCCAACTTCCTGTTAATTTGCACCTGGGGAGCCAACAAGTGAAGGCTCAAGTACTTGGGTCCCTGTTAATGAGTGACTCAGATTGAGTTTGGGGCTTCTGGCTTTATATGAGCTTAGCCCCAATTGTTGTGGGCATTTGGGAGAGTGAACCAATAGATAGATCTTTCTCTTTCTCTTGCTTTCTCGAACTCTCTGCCTTTAAAATAAAATTTAAATAAATAAGTAATTTTTAAGTTACACCTTATGATTGAAAGAATTTCTTGATTCTTACATAGTCATTAGCTTAGGAGATTCATTTCTACAAAACAAAACAGTTTTTAAGTTATAACAGGTTATATATTCCTCTAATTTTCAGGCAGATAAATGAACTTTTCCCACTATTTCCTGAATGGCAACCACCAGTTGTTCAAGCAATAAATTTGAAAATCTATTTAGATGCCTTGCTATCATCCACCTCATACATCTAATCAGCCATTGTTTTTTTAATCAGCCAGTTTTCTCTCTAAGTCATACATTCTCAAAAGTGTTGATAACACACCCCAAGGGAGTGAAAATTGATTCTAGGGGAGACAGCAAGAAGGTTCATTTTATTTCAGTTTTCCTAGGCTATGGTGCTCAGTTGCTTGACCAAACAATATTTTAGATGTTGCTATGAAGATAATTTTTTCAGATGTGATTGATGTTTACCATCAGTTAAGTAAGTAAAAGATTACTTTTTGTAATGTGGGTGTCATACAGCCAGTTAAACAAAGTCTGAAGTGCCCTAATCAATGAATTCTGCCACAAGACCAAAATAAGAAATTCTACCTGAGTTTCTAGCCACTTAATAGTCTGTAACTCATCTAGCACTGCCCTATTATAGTCCACTATTTATTTCAGACACATTGATTGCTTTCAAAGGGCTTTCTATATCATCCCTTCTCAAATACATCTTCCATACTATCTACCAGAATTATCTAAATTACACTTTTGTCTGTATTCCTCCCTCGTTTAAACTCCTTGGTGACTCCAGGATGTGGAATTTCTCATCAACCCCCACTTTGAGAACTCACAGTCAGGACAAGTGTATTTTAATCATTTCACAGGCAAGGATACTGACATCAAGTATAATGACTGGGGGCCAGCACTCTGGTGTAGCAGGTAAAGTCGCCGCCTGCAGTTCCAACATCCCATATGGGTGCCAGTTCTAGCTCCAGCTGCTCCACTTCCAATCCAGCTCTCTGCTATGGCCTGGGAAAACAGTGGAAGATGACCCAAGACCTTGGGCCCCTGCACTCATGTGGGAGACCTATAGGAGGCTCCTGGCTTCAGCCCTGGCCATTGCAGCCAACTGGGGAGTGAACCAGCAGAAGAAAGACCTCTCTCTCTCTCTCTGTCTCTTTCTCTCTCTGACTCTCCTTTTCTGTGTAACTCTGACTTTCAAATAAATAAATAAATCTTTAAAAAAAAAAAAAAAGTTTGGCCAGCACCGCAGCTCAATAGGCTAATCCTCTGCCTGTGGCACCGGCACACCGGGTTCTAGTCCAGTCGGTGCACCGGATTCTGTCCCAGTTGCCCCTCTTCCAGGCCAGCTCTCTGCTGTGGCCTGGGAGTGCAGTGGAGGATGGCCCAAGTGCTTGGGCCCTGCACCCCATGGGAGACCAGGAGAACCACCTGGGTCCTGCCTGCAGATCAGCGTGGTGCGCCGGCTGCAGCATGCTGGCCGCTGCGGCCATTGGAGGGCGAATCAATGGCAAAGGAAGACCTTTCTCTCTGTCTCTCTCTCTCTGTGTCCACTCTGCCTGTCAAAAAAAAAAGTTTAATGACTGGCCTAAATTTGTATAATCACATATGCAGGGTCTGAGTCCACCTGTACAAGGATGGACTGGGTCCGAGGAAAGGTGAGTGCGCCACTCGCCCGTTCCCCAGCCTCCCGATCCCGGAGACAATCAAACGCAGCGGGGAGCCAAGTCTAGCAAGGACTCATTTATTCCATGCCTAACCGAACCTTTTATAGCACAAAACTGCAGAGTCATTGGGGCAGGGCTAAGAACCAACCAATCACTTAAAAGGTCACTTTACGGGGGAATTTCTATAGGACTAGCCATATGTCTATACTAGTCTTGTTACCTCCCCTGATGTTGCGTAGCCAATTAGCTTTTGAGTTCCGCCCATCTTACTTCCTCTGGGCGCCATCTTCTTTGCCCCTCCTTGGCACTGCCTGGTCCAGGGGCCACGTGCGTGCACGTCGGGCCACTCCCTGCGCTGCCATCCCCGGGACACCTGCCGGCTGGCTCCTCAGGCCCTGGCTTGGGTTAGTTCACGGGCTCGGCTCCACGTGGCTCCGTTCTACGCAGCTTTTTGCGGGGGCACCCGCGCATGCGAAGTCCCCGGGCCTGGCCGCACCATGGCCGTGCTCATGCCCCCGCAACATAAATCTTGATTCAGGATTTTTAAAAAGGTTTCACAATCTTCGAAGAACAAGCTCTTTTGGCATTACATAAATCAGTATGTGTATATAACTATTATCACCTACTAGCTTACAGAAATCTGAGTCAATGTCTAGTTAAAGAACTTTAGATCCTAGTCTGTAAAACGGAGGCAACATGTTTCTCTCAAAATTAATATTAAAATTAAATAACCAGATATGCATATACCCAAATATACACATATATTTGCATATATACAAATATGATATATGAGTGTGCACATGAATATATATATATATATGTATATGCATTTATGTATGTGTGTATAAGTACACACACACAGGCTGGTCTCAAGTTTGTAATGTTTGGAATATTGGCAAGTGTTAAATAAACAGATGACAGCAGGGTATGTTTTACCCTGCTATGCTACCTCTACCGCAAGTACTGTCCAAGTTGGGAAGAGTTTTCTAATCAATAATGAAATTCAGCTGAGTTATTTTCTCTCTCCTATCTTCATGCAAAAATGGCATTACCCTAATTCCTGCTTATGCATTCACTGCTGGCAAACAATCTGAGCAAAAGTCACCATCAGATCATACTTATGAGAAGTATCTCTTTCTATCCACCTTCAGCTTTTCTTCATTAAAATATTCAGGACATTCAACTGTTGTCAACTCATTTCCTCATCATTTTCCCACACTTGGCCCAGTAAAACCACTCCAATAACTGAGACTCAACTGAAAATGAATATTTTTCCACTTTCTCTTTCTAATGTTTTTCAAAAACTGTTTGGGTACTTTAGTAATATTCTCTCCCTCACTCTTTATATGTAGTAAGCCTAAAAACCACCCTAATCAGAAAATCAAGGTCTACATAGGTCATGCAAATCATTCAGCAGTTACATCCACAAAGTATGTCTCCTCTCTCCAGTATCTTAAGAGGTGTTCATTCAATCATCCTAGAATGTGAATAGTAATTGTTAGTCAACTCTGTTTGTTTGACTCATCTAGGACACATGGAATAATTCTACAGCCTCTTCCATATAACAGCATCCTAATTCCTCCCCATAATAAATACTCAAATTTATTCTGTGGAATTTGTTTTCCTCTTGATTTCATTCCCATTCGCTGGTTATATGTTTTCAGCCTATACTGCAATTTGTCATTTGTTGCTCTTTAAAAATATGATGCCTAATGGAAAGCCAAGACACTGTGGGAAAAAAAATGACCTGAATGAAAGATCTCTGCAAGTGATATCCCAGTGGAAAGAACAGGTCATCAAAGAAGGAGGTACCTTTCTCTGAAGGGAGGAGAGAACTTCCACTTTGACTATGAGCTTGTCTAAATAAGATTGAAGTCAGCGAACTCAAAAGGCCTCAATAGCCTTGGCAACTCATGACAAGAGCCTAGGGAGATTACTGACACCATAAACAAGAATGTCAATTTGTTAAGTCAACAACAGGAGTCACTGTGTACTTATTCCTCATGTAGGATCTCTGTCCTTAAGGTGCTGTACATTGTGATTTAATGCTATAACTAGTACCCAAACAGTATTTTACACTTTATGTTCTGTGTGGGTGCAAACTGTTGAAAGCTTTACTTAATATATGCTAAATTGATCTTCTGTATATAAAGATAATTGAAAATGAATCTTGATGTGAATGGAAGGGGAGAGAGAGCGGGAGAGGGGAGGGTTACGGGTGGGAGGGAAGTTATCAGGGGGGAGCCATTTTAATCCATAAGCTGTCTTTGGAAATTCATATTCATTAAACGTTAAAAAAATAATTAAAAAATATGATGCCTAGATAGCAAAACATGAGTACCACAGACCTTAACAAAACATAACTACCATTTTTTATTAAACACTTTTTAAAAGGTAGATAAATATCCTTATTGATCAGTGAGGATACATTCATAAATATAATCTCAATTATTTCTTCTATTATATTTCCTTTAAGACTTCTTTAGCTATGGCTTGTCCCTGGAACTCCAACCACATACTGTGGAGCTTCTATTCAAGGTTTTCACCTGGTTGATCCTTCTATTGACCCAAATGTAAACATCTCTGAAGTGAAACTCACTGACTGCAAAAGGCCAGATCTCTAAATACTATAAACCTCTTGGCATTTCAACTTAAAAACTCAGAATCATATTTCCCTGAAAACCTGCTTTCCTGCACTGCTAACAGTTGATATCCGTTATAAACTCCCTCTTCACTATCTCTTTCATTTCATCTCTACTACAGCTATCCTATCCAGAACCCACATTAACTTGCATTGCTACAAAGTTTCCCAACTAGCTGTCAGGATTCCAAGGACATCTCACTGAACTTTTTTATCACAACACTCAAGTTTACCTGACTACTCTAGTTGCCGAATACCTATGACCTCATGCTCATTTTGATTTTATTACCTCATATTCTTCTATAATTCAGCCTGTAAATTGTTAGTGGTTTATTAAAATATTTTTATTATTTTATTGCCTTGGGCAAATAAATATTTCTCAAGTGAACACTACAACTACAGATAATACTACTAATGTGTAACTTTAATTGACCATTAAATATGTATCATTTACTGGGCTCTAATTTTTACATGACACATGTTACTTTTCATTTTACAAATGATAAAACTGAGGCAGAGAAAAGTTAAGTAATGTGCTCTGCTTTCCCAGAAGAAAGACATCTATCAAACTCTAAACTTAAATACTATATTTATCAAAAGACCTATAGTATACTCTGATCTCAAATAAAGCTTATAAATCTCTGTCCAAGTTGGTATAATGGCTCAGTGGTTTAGGCTGCCACTTGTAAGGCCAGCATCCCACATAAGAGCTCCATTTTACATCCCCACTGCTCCACTTCTGATCCAGCTTCCTGCTAATGTGCCTGGGACAATAGTGGATGACTGTCTTAGCACTTAGACACCTATCATTCACGAAGGAGACCCAGATGGAGTTCCTGGCTCCTGGCTTTTGAAGTTTCTGGCTCACTGTTGCTGCCATTTTGGGAGTGAAATTGTAGATGGAAAATCAATTCATTTTCTCTCTCTCTCTCCCCATCATTCTATCTTCCTTTCAACTAAACAAATCTTTTTAAGAATAAATTTCTCATTATTCCTGTATAGATCCTATTTCTTAAGTAGACCAGATTATTTACATACTCCCAAATTATTCTACATTTTCCTTTCTCAATTTTTCAGCAATTTTTCAGCATCCCACTCAATCCCCTATATTTCCATTTAAAAAACCCCATAGAGTAGGCACTATATTACTACTTTGTACGTGATAAAACTAAAGATATGGATCTATATAGGTACTAGAAATTATACCCGGGTCTGATGTACTGCAAAGACTATGCTCTCTCTCTAAAATCTGTTGTGCTGTGCTATATAAAATCATTCACCATTAACTTGCCGGAGAACAAATTTACTCCCATCTCTCTTAGAAACTTTATTGTGACTACTCCAATTTAAGCCATTTTCCCTACTCTAAAGTCTGATAGCATGTCTGGATTTTGCTTTGTAAAATTTCTAATAGCCTGATCACATTTTACTTTCATGTCAAAATTTCTAATCTGTGAAGTCATCTTCCCATTCAAAACCACATTACGGGATAGCAGTTTAGGGCGTGGTCCCTAGATTCAATCCATCTGGGATCAAATCCTAGAAGTATCATGTTTTAACAGTGTGACCTTAGTAAAATTACCTGATCTCTCTATGCCTATTTTTCATCTGTAAAATGGAAAATAATGCCTAACACATAGAATTATTATGATGATTAAATGAGTTAATCCATATAAAGCTCTTAGAACACAAGTGCATTCTATTCATTTAGCTACTGGGGATAGAAATATGCTATTCTTACCTTGATTTCTTATTTTTCCAGCCTTGGTAACTAAACCTTAATGGGCAGTCTGTGGCAATCTAAGATAGGTATTAGGATGGCACAGGCACTGGCATGGGATTACCCAGGTAGCAAGGCGAAGCAACATGTCCCAAAGGTAAAGCAAACTTGACTGTGACCATATATAAAAGGCTATTCAAATGCACCAAATATTTAAACTATTTCACAGATAGTACACGGTAAACAAAAATTAATTAAAATGACAACATGGGTCCAGCATTATAACATGTTAAGCTATCACCTGCAATACTGACATTCAGTATGGATGCCGGTTTGAGACCCAACTGCTCTACTTCCATTCCAGCTCCCTGGTAAGGCACCTGGGGAAGCAGTGGAAGATGGCCCAAGTCCTTGGGCTTCTGTCCCAATGAAGGAGACCCAAATGAAGCACCTGGCTCCTGGCTCTGGCCTGGCCCAGCCCTGGTAATTGTGGACATTTAGGGAGTGAACCATTGATGGACAATCTTTCTTTCTCTTTGATTCTCCCTGTCTCTCTCAATAATTCTACCTTTCAAATTTTCAAATAAATAGAATAAATCTTTATAAAAACTTTTATTTCAAGTTTTTAAAAATGACAACATGATAAGCATCTCAAGAACTGGATGCCTCTCATTCGTATAGAATCTGAACCTATCTTCTCTGGAAATGTACAAATATTTTATTGATGACATCCATGGACACATTAAATCATTATACAAATTGTTCAGAAGCCAACACCAACAAAATTTACATGTTTTCATAAAGGAAAAAATCAAATAAAAATGGATCTTGGTAACTTGAAAAAACTCAGCCATTCTAGGGACAGAATGTGTCTAAAAGTCAAATATCAAGAGCAATTTAAATTCTAGAGATTACTATGACTGGGCTAGACTGGGATAAGCCTTTAAGCTAAAGAGTTATTAGACTATTCTCTCTCTCATTTATAGGGAAATGGAAAACATTTTTCTGAAAATGTTTTTTTCTAAAAAGAAATATACTTTTCTGATTTCATGCAATCTACCAAGCAGATGAAAATTAATTCTTCACACAATTTCATGCCAGAAGACAAATGGAATGAGAAAATTTTTGACTTCAGCATCTCTATGTCATTCACTGATGGATATGTGAGCATTTTGTGGCTTTCTAATAAAACATGAAGACATAATTATCTGTATTCCTTATTTAGTTCATCATCCTCAGTGTGACAACTGTGCCTGCTACAGAGTAACAGCTGTTGTTCTCTTTCTTTCTTATTTTAAAAACAAGAAATCCTACTCACTTCTGTTGTGCCTAAGGTAGGTTCTGGTAAATAGTAGTCACTCACAAATGTAGATAAACTAGAACATAAAGCATTACCATTACTCCAAATCTTGTATGGTTGTGGTTCTCAAATTTCAATATGTGTTAGCTCTGTGTTATTGTGAAATTTTTGTGTTCTCTCTCCCCCTAAAGTGATGGGGACCCAGGAAGAATATTTTTTAAACAAGCATTCTACAAGATCCCAATACAGCCATTGAACAACTGTATTTTGAGAACCACTACCCTTCGGTTAATTTCTTAAGAAATGATAATAATGGTTGACATGTGTTGAACAAACCCTCATTGCCTCCATGCATTCTGTCATTTAATTGTCATGGCAAAAAACTTTATTATAATTAGGTTTTACAGTGAAGAAAATAGGACGTAGAGAAGTTAAGTAATTCATCCTAAGTCACAAAGTTCATGCAAGAGAAATACAAACTCAAGTTTGTGTCATTCCAATGCTTAGGCTCTTAACAGATCCTCTCTGTTGCAAAAAGGAAAGCCTTAAGCTGCCAATAATTTTCCTTAGCAACAGATCTGTAAATGCCACCCAAAATTTTGGCTAAGAAAATGGATCAGTCATTCAGATATATGACATTTTATCATTCAATGGCATTAGCACATATCCTGGATGATGAATCACAAGGGTCTTATATCTTATCAGGCTACAAAATAATCAACAACCCAATATATTCAAAATGAAGCAACTCAATCCAAATTAGTATTAAAAATGAGAGCTTGTTTTTCTTTTTTGGATTCTAACAAAACATTTACTTGATACTAATGCATATTTTCTTCTGACTAAAATGTAAGAGGGCCAAAAGAATAGTTTTTTAAAAATATTTATTCATTTAAAAGGAAAGAGTGACAGAGACAGATCTATCTGCTAATTCCATCCCCAAATGCCTGCAATAGCCAGGGCTGGACTAGGCCAAAGCCAGGGCCCAGGAAGCCCATCCCAGTTTCCAACATGTATAGGGGAACCCAAATCTTGGGCCACCATTTATTGCCTTTCCAAGCACATTAGCAGGAATTTTACAAATTTTACAAAATTACTGTAAGGATTACAGAGGAAATTACAGACAGAAGTCTTACCAGAGTTCCTAGTAGTAAATGGTTAGAACATACTGTGTACTTTTTTCCAAATCAATTTGGATCCATTTGCTTTAAGTCTCCCATTAGCAACACTTGTAAACCTAGATGGAGTTGTACCTTCTTTCCACATTCTGGAAGTTGATACCCAGTGGAACTAAAGTAAATGTTAGATTAGGTCTTTGTGTTTACAGAACTTTCTAGGAAGTAGCATCTTAGGACACCTTAGGATTGAGTCCTCTGTCTAAAAGTTCTCAGACTTGCTCCAAACACTTTAAAGCCTTCATGCAGTCTCAATTTTAACCACCCTCTGCCAGTGAATCAAAAGGTGCCTACAGTCAGGGAGTGATGATTTGTTTTATGCACATTTAGTAATAGGAAATTGATCTCATCAGGCACAAGCTAGCACAATGAGATAATTATCAGCTTCTCTTTAAGTTTGGATCCATAATAGCTAGAAATACACTTTCTAACAAGGATTCTTTCCTAAATGCATATATTTGTACAAATGGGTCAAAACCAACAGAAGAACATTTCTGTTATAGTAAAAAAAAAAATTGGACAATGAAACTTCTCTTGGAAAAAGAGAAAAAATAACAATATGTTTTCAAAAGGTTGCAAATGCAATTTTGTTGGCTGTGAGAAATATTGCTGAGAATGTAGGAATGGGGTTTAGCCACTGGTAGATGTTTCCCTTGAACTACAAGCTCTGTGAGTGGAAGAACCATTGACTATATCCTCAGACCCAGTAGCATATGCTTGACAGACAAGGAGGCTTCAAAATGGATTTATAGGAAAATGGGATTAAAATATAGCTTTAGAGGCAGGTATTTGGTGCATCAATTAAGGCAGCAATTGGAACATCCATTTCCCATGTTAAGTGAGTGGGTTTGACTCCTAGCTGAACACCTCATTCCAACTTCCTATTAATGCACACCCAGGAGTCAGCAGGAAATATCTCAAGTAGATGGGTCTTTGCCACTCCTGTGGAGACCCAGATTTAGTTCAGGTCTCCGGGCTTCAGCCTGGCCCAATCCTGGCTGTTGCAGGCATTTGAGGAGTGAAATAGCAGTCAGAAGAGATTCTCTCTCTCTCTCTCTCTCTCTCTCTTTCAAAAAAGAGACTTGAAAAATGCTAAGTTTATGGGGAGGCATTGGCATATCAGTTATAAAGGTGCTTGGAATACTTGCAGTGAATATCACAACACTTGGGTTGGACTTGTGCTCCAGTTCTGATTCCAGCTTCCTACTAATGTGTATCCTGGGAGGCAGTGGGTGATGTCTCAAGTACTTAAATCCCTGCTACCTAGGCAGAAACCCAGATTGAGTTGGAAGTTCCTGGCATCAGCCTGGCTCAGCCTTGGTTGTTGTGGGCATTTAGGGAAGTGAACTAATACATGGAATTTCTCTGTCTCTGTCTCTTTATTACAGATTTCTTTTTAAAAAGACAAGCTTACCTTGGTGCAAGATAGTTTGAAATATGTGCAACATTTTTCAATTGCACATTTTTCTTGAATTTTTTGAAGGCCTCTCATATATAGTATTTGCTCAACTTGAGTTTGGTTATTGAATGAACAAATGGCCAAATAATCCTAGAGAGAAATGCTCTATGGCAATAAGCCTTAATTGTGGTTAATTTATGACTAATATAATGAGCCTAATTGGAATCACCACATTGTTTATTAAGTTTCCTCCTTTCCATTGTTTATTAGGTTAAACATAGAAGGGAAGGTATGCAATATAAAACAGAACTAAGCAGTAAATACATGATGATGCTCAACCTTATCCATGAGCAGTGATCCAAGATATTTAAAATAAAACAAACGAGATGTCTGGAGCAGGTGTTGTGGCAGAGTGTGTTAAATCTCTGATTGGGAGGCTCACATCATATATCAGAATGCCTGAGACTGAATTCTACTTCTGCTTCTGATCCAGATTCTTGCTGATGCATGCTGGGAGGTGCCAGGTGATCATCCAAGTACTTGGGTCCCTGTCCCCCAAGTAGGAGACCCAGAAGAAGTTTGTTTCTTGGCTTTGGCCTAGCCTAGACCTAGCTATTGAGGGCATTTGAGGACTGAACTAGCAGATGGGAGATCTCAATCATTCTATCTTTCCCCTCTCTCTGAAATTCTGCCTCTCAAACAAATAAATAAACTTTTCTTCATTTATAAAAAATGTAATTCATATATACAGATTTAGGAAAATGATACTCCTGCCTCTAACTTCCTTCCAACCCATGCTCCAAGAGTCCCTTCCTTGCATTCCCACTCTTAATTTTTACAGACTAATTTTCAGAATATTTATGATTATATAGCAAATCCTCTTTAGATAAAAGAGTTCAACAAATAGTACGAAGAAGAAAGGAAGATAAAGAACAACAATGTTCTTCAATGGAAAGAACAACGTCAATAAAAAAATCATTGAATCTCAAAATGTCTATTTCACTGCAATACATTACACTTCAGGTACTCTATTAGTTACCTCAGATCAGCGAGTATCTGTCTTTTTGAGACTGGCTTATTTCACTAAGTAAAATGGTTTCCAGTTGCACACATCTTGTTGCAAAACAGGATTTCATTTGTTTTTTACAGCCAAGTAGTACTCCAAAGTGTATACATACCATAATTTCTTTATCTAGTCAACAGTTGATGGGCATCTGGGTTGATTCCATGTCATAGCTATTGTGAATTGTGCTACAATGAACTTGTGAGTACAGATAACTCTTTCATATACTGATTTCTTTTTGTTTGGGTAAATTCCTAGGAGTGGGATGGTTGGATCATATGGTAGGTCTATATTCAGATTTCTGAGGTATCTCCATGCTGTCTTCCATAGTGGATACAGCAATTTACATTCTCACCAACAAGGGACCAGGGTAACTTTTTCCCCCACACCCTCACCAGCATCTGTCATTTGTTGATTTCTGTATGAGAGCCATTCTAACTATAATGAGGTGAAACTTCACTGTGGTTTTGATTTGTATTTCCTTGATGGCTGGTGATCCTAATCATTTTCTCAAGTGTTGGCCATTTGAATTTCCTCTTTTGAAAAATGTCTGTTCAAGTCATTTTTTCATTGCATAACTGGATTGTTTGCTTTGTTGTTGTTGAATTTCTTGAGCTCGTTATAGAGCCTGAATGTTAATGCTTTATCAGTTGCACAGTTTGTAAGATTTTCTCCCATTCTGCTGGTCACCTCTTCACTTTGCAGAGTATTGATTTTGCAGAGCAGAAGCTTCTCAGCTTGATGTAATCCCTTTTGTCAATTTTGGCTTGCATTGTCTATGCTTCTGGGGTCTTTTCCAAGAAGTCTTTGCCTATGACAATATCTTGCAGAGTTTTCCCAATGTTCACTAATGATTTGATGGTATCAGGTAAGAGATTTAGGTCTTTGATCCATTTTTAGTGGATTTGTGTGTATGGTAGAAGGTAGGTGGTCTAGATTCATACATCTGCATGTAGAGATCCAGTTTCCCCAGCACTATTTGTTAAAAAGAATGTTCTTGCTCCAGGGATTGATTTTAGCTCCTTTGTCAAAGATAAGTGGGTTGTAGATGCATGGATTGATTTCTGGAGTTTCTATTCTTTTCCATTGGTCTACAAGTCTGTTTTTGTGCCAGCACCAAGCTGTTTTGAATGTAACTGCTCTGTAGTAGGTTGTGAAATCAGGTATTGTGATGCCTCCAGCTTTGTTTTTGTTGTATGAGATTGCCTTACCTATTTGGGGTCTCTCTTGTTTTCATATAAATTTAAGGATCAGTTTTTTTTTAGATGTGCAAATAATGTCATTGGTATTTGGTTGGGATTGCACTGAACTCATAAACTGCTTTTGGTGTATGGACATTTTTTTTTTTTATTTGACAGGTAGAGTTAGAGAGAGAGAGACAGAGAGAAAGGTATTCCCTCTGTTGGTTCACTCCCCAAATGGTCACCATGGCTGGCACTGCACTGATCCAAAGCCAGGAGCCAGGTGAATCTTCCAGGTCTCCCATGTGGGTGCAGGAGCCCAGGCACCTGAGCCATCCTCCACTGCCCTCCCAGGACACAGCAGGGAGCTGTACTGGAAGAGGAGCAACCGGGACTAGAACCCGGTTCCTATATGCGATACTGGTGCTGCAGGCAGAGGATTAACCAAGTGAGCCATGGCGCTGGCCCTGGTATATGGACATTTGATGATGTAGATTCTTACATGAACCTGGAAGATTTTTCCATTTTTGATGTCTTCTATTTCTTTCATTAGTATTTGTAATTTTAATCATAGATATCTTTGACATCCCTGGTGAAATTTATTCCAATGTATTTAATTCCTTTTGGAGCTATTGTATACGGGGCTGATCTTGAAAGTTTTTTCTCAGCCATGAAGTTGTCTGTGTATACAGAGGATATTGATTTTTCCATGTTGATTTAATATCCTGCTACTTTACCAAACTCTAAAAGTTCCCACAGTCTCTCAGTAGAGTCTTCTAGAATCCCTATATATGGAATCATGTCATCTGCAAATAGGGATGATTTGATTTCTTTTTCTTTCCTAATGGCTCTGGCTAAAACTTTCAGGACAATATTGAATAGCAATTGTGAGAGTGGACATCCTTGTCTGGTTCCAGATCATTGGGGGATTGCTTCCATAATTTCCCCATTCAATAGGATGCTGGCCATGGGTTTGTCATAAATTGCCTTGATTGAGTTGAAGAATCTTCCTTCTATACCCAATTTTTTAAAGAGTTCATCATGAAAGGTTATTTTATTTTAGCACATGCTTTCTTTGCTTCTATTGAGATAACCATATGAGTTCTGTTCTTCAGTTTGTTAATATGACATATCACATTTATTGATTTGCAAATGTTGAGCCATCCCTGCATATAAAACCAACTTAGTCCAGGGGGATGATCTTTATAATGCACTGTTGGATTTGAACAGCTAATATTTTGTTGAGGATTTCTGCATCTATGTTCATCAGGGAAATTGGTTTGAAGTTCTCTTTCTCTGTTGAGTCTTTTCCACGTTTAGTAATTAAGGTTATGCTAGCTTCATAGAAAGAATTTGGGTAGATTCCATCTCTTTAAATTATTTTGAATAGCTTAATAACAACTGGAATTAGTTCTTTAAATGTCTGTGTAAATCAGCAGTGAAGCTGTCTGGTCCCTGGCTTTTCTTTGTTGGGAGGATCTCTATTAATAATTCACTTTCTGTCTTGGTTATTGGGTTGTTTAGGCTTTCTATATCTTCATGACTCAATTTTGGGGGACTGGATGTGTCTTTCAAAAAAAAAAAAAACTACTTTGAGCCATTCCATTCAGTAACTTACTTTAATAGTGTCCTATTAAATAAATAAGGCTGAGGGGTCAGCGTTGTAGCTCACTTGGTTAATCCTCCCCCTGCAGAGCTGGCATCCCATATGGGTACCAGGTTCTAGTCCCGGTTGCTCCTCTTCCAGTCCAGCTCTCTGCTGTGGCCCTGTAGGGCAGTGGAGGATGGCCCAAGTGCTTGGGCCTCTGCACCCGCACAGGAGACCAAGAAGAAACACCTGGCTCCTGGCTGCAAATTGTAGCGGCCATTTGGGGAGTGAACGAATGGAAGGAAAACCCATCTCTCTCTCTCTCTTTCTCTCTCTCTCTCTCTCTCTCTCTCTCTCTCTCTCTCTCTCTCTCTCTCCATCCATAACTATTTTTAGTAGGAGGTCCATATAGAAACTAAACAGAAATGACAGAAACAAATTTAGACTAAGATAATGCTTTAGAAAGTCTATGATACTGGAGTTATTTGGCAATAAAATTTCCAAATGTCTTTCTAAATTTTTTAATGCTGTATTTTCCCCTCCAAGTTCTTCCATAGAACTTGACAAAATCAGATGCAAAAGTTAAAAGTAAAAAAAATTAAATGCCAGTGAATGGAAAGTTGAAATTTCACTCAATATTCATGCAGATCTATAGTTTAAAAATACATTTAACATCATAATTGTCAAAAATTATACATAAAAATTAAAAATGTACTATTGCACATATAATGTCATCCTTCAAGTTCAAAGCTATTTTTGACACTGTTTTTATCTCTGTGTGGGAAATATGTTTAAAAAAAAGGAAAGGAAAAATGAAAATTCAAGTTATTTTTCCTGACTTATAATATGTAGACCAGTTCTTGGCTTGCAGTTTCTATTTCTCTTTAGAGGTATATTCTCCATTTTATATAACTCACAAATCCCATATCTGATTTCCACAAAGCAGGAATTTCCTGTTATAAGAATTAGTCAACAGCATTCCACAATCATGTAGAATCTAAGAAGCAATAAAAGTTAACATGTTATAGTCCTTGACTCATGTACAGTATAATATTCCATTCTCATTTCAATTTTTTAAAATATTTATTTATTTTATGTGAAAGACAGAGATACAGACAGGCAGAGGCAGAGGCAGAGAGAGAGAAAGAGAGAAAGAGAGAGAGAGAGAGAGAGAGAGAGAGAGAGAGAGGTCTTCCATCTGCTGGTTCACTCCCTAACTGGCCGCAACAGCCAGAATTGCACTAATCTGAAGCCAGGAGCCAGGAGCTTCTTCCAGGTTTCCCACGTGAGTACAGGGACCAAAGGACTTGGACTATCTTCCACTGCTTTCCCAGGCCATGGCAGAGAGCTGAATTGGAAGTGGAGCATCCAGGAATCAAGATGGCACCCATGTGGGATACTGGCTCTGTAGGCAGCAGTTTTACCCGCTACGCCAAAGCACCAGCCCCTCATTTCAATTTAATGTAGGTATTATTACCATCATTTTATAGATTAATTCCTTCAACAAATATGTATTGAACTTGTACTAACTCACCAAGTATGATTCAGGTACTATTCCAGGATTTGATTCACTGACAAAAAGGTGAATAAATTTCTGCCCTCATATAGTCTATGGAAACCTTGCTGAAATTGCTGAAATAATGTGTTCTATGTGAACAATCAGTCTGGTCTATAGTTTGAAGGCCTCCTATACAAATTCACATTTTGTGTATATCTCTCTAAAGGAACTTTTTATTCTGATCCTGTTGGCTACTTTTTCGCAATTCTGCTTACAATTTCTTAAGAAACTTCAACAGCAAGAAAATAAGACAACAATTATACACACTATACTATATACACACTATACTATATACTGAGAATTTACGGTGGGCATTTGCAGCCTTAGTCTAGTGCTATATTGCACACTACTTGGACTGTCAGCAACCCCTAGAACTATCCTATTCAACAATGCTGTCCATAATCCCATGCAAGATTTTTTTTTTGCTATAGACTTCTAAAATTAGTCTTAGGCATATAAAAATTCCTAGATAGTATCTCAAGGGTGTTTGAAGACTCTAGAAACTGTTATTTACTCCTCTGAAATCTGCAGAACAACTACTCAGCTTCCTTTTCCTGTAGCTTAACATTCTTTATCTTTTGGTGTATTTGTGCTTTCACTTTCCAATTAGGTGATAAATTTATAGTAGACATCCAGTAGAGTGTCTCCACAGAGTGGCCTTAATCATTTGTTAATAGAATTAACTACACCCACACACTCTTATCCCTAAATTAAAAAAAAATTCTACTTTAATGTTTCATGTCATTATCTGTTTGTATCTCTCTAGGCAGAAATACAGATCCAATTTTAGAAGCCCAAATCTCAACTGCTTTGAAACATACATGCAGAGTAATAAATGTGGATAAAGCACAAATTTTCTGCATTTATTCTATGTCTGCCATGACACAGAGGCCATGATAGCCTTAGTCACAGTCTTAAATCCTAGGCAATGGTTCCAAAATGATCCAACCAAGGGTGTCGTATTATCATATGTTGTCAAGGTATGCTTAATATATTTTTTCATGCCATTTGTACTATTTGTAGTAGAGATACATACATAGTACAACAATGTCCATCATCTGGCTCATACTTATCCCCTGTTGGCAGTCATTTTATTTCTTTTTATAAATCTATAGTTTTATTAAGACAAAAACTGACAGTGTGGTATGAAGTTTACATTTACATTTACTTTAAAAAAAAAAAACAGGCAGAGTGGATAGTGAGAGAGAGGGACAGAGAGAAAGGTCTTCCTTTGCCATTGGTTCACCCTCCAATGGCCCCTGCGGCCAGCTCGCTGAGACCGGCATACTGCACTGATCCGATGGCAGGAGCCAGGTGCTTCTCCTGGTCTCCCATAGGGTTCAGGACCCAAGCACTTGGACCATCCTCCACTGCACTCCCTGGCCACAGCAGAGAGCTGGCCTGGAAGAGGGGAAACCAGGACAGAATCTGGCACCCTGACTGGGACAAGAACCCAGTGTGCCGGCGCCGCAAGGTGGAGGATTAGCCTAGTGAGCCGTGGCGCCGGCCTGAAGTTTACATTTAAACAAAGTTTTCACAGAAACCTAACACATGGCTACAGAGATTTTACAATGCAGCTGTAGATGCAGGTTTAGACCATGTCAGGATATGATGGATCTTAGGAATCAAGATGGAACATTTTGGGTCTCAGTTGATTCTTGGGATAAAAAAAAAACTGTTTGGTGTTTTAAAGTGAACCACTGTCCCAGTATGAATGATTAGTCTTCTCCTGAGACCAGGACTTCAGAAATCATTCAACCCTTGAATAGTTTCAATGAAACTTGTGCTGTCAGTGACTGAATTCTGCCACCCATGGTTTCAAAGTTCAAAATTCAAAACAAAACAGAGGCATCAAGAATTTGCTACCTTAAGAATATAGGTCCTTGTATTTCCCTACTCTGCCATCTCCCTCAGCAGTGGTTTAGATGGATAAGCTGATGCAACCTCATAATTGGAAAAGAAAGGGTCTTTCTGTCTAATTTCAAGAATTATCACCTTTAAGACTGAATGATCTATCTGCCTGTGTACACTCTCCCTCCCCAGTCTCTATCTACAAAACGGCAGCTTTGGTAACTTCTGAACTGCCTTAGTCCTTACAACATTAAGCTCAGGCAGCGAACACCTTGGCTTACAGGTTTCAGGCACTCCCAGCTTTCAAACAGCCTTTCGCAGTCCCCATTTATGGTGTCAGTGACTCTTTTTTTTTTTGTAAAATATCCTGGACATAGAACCGAATCTTCAGTCAGTTGTTCTCTCTACTGTTTCATCATTTCCCCAATCAGACCCCAAATTTTAATCAAAATGATCCAACTCATTTCCCTTTCTCCCTATCCCATCCCCCCCCCCACCTCTAAATAATACAACAGTAATAGCCATGTTTTAAAAATGCAGAGTTAACACTATTGGGATGAAGGCTGTGGGTTGTTGAGATGCTCTCTGAAGACCTACAGTATCTTTTTGTTCTCCCACACACCCAATTCTGCAAGTTTTGTCCTTCATAGAAGGCCCTTCGCTTCTCTCAGCAAAGCATGGAATGGGTTGTCTTGAAACACTTATCCCCATTCCCCTCCAATGGGATGGGTGTGTGAACTACATAGCTTGGAACAGCTTAAATCACTTGGGCTGCTGCAGGGCACAGAAACTGTGCTGGCTCTTCAAAGGACATCTTCTCAAGCCACCTCTGTGGTGTCAAGACAAATGGAACTTTCTCCCTCCTCACTTGAAACCCACAGTCGGATGTGACAGGGGCTGGTACTCAAGCGACTTAATTCTTGTCATCTTTTTTGTTGTCATCCTCTGAGGGATAGGAGTGCCACGTCAGCCTTTCCTCACAGAAGGAAATGACAACTGTGGACACTTGACATTGGCTTCCTTGGCAGGGACCAGGTCAGCCTCATCAGAGTTTTTATTTCATCAGGAATATGAGTTCTCCACTTGAATTTGTAGCTCCAATAATCCGTTCCAGCTGCAAACCCTGGGCAAAGCCTCGTGGCTTTTCTGACCCTCCTTTCTTCTTCTTTGGTTTTCTCTCTTCTCCCTTATCTTCAGAATCAAAATCAGCTTTGCAATTGCCTCCCTCTGACTTATCTGTCTCGTGTGCTGTTTTCTGTGACTGTAGAAACTCAGCAATGAGGTCAGGACAATCCAAATTCTCTTCTGGTTCCCACGTATTGTCTTCACTGAGAAACCTTTCCACTTTAGGAGGTACTCCCCTTTGCCCTTTACAACTCGACAGTCAAGAACTTTTTCCACCACATATTCCTCTTTCTCCTCTTCTCGCACTTCCTCCACTTTCTTCTTTTGGTTTTCCCCCATAGGGCCCACCAGCTTTCTGGTGTAAAGGGTGGTGCTGCTCAAAGCAGCGCCCAAGAGCTCAAGAAGAATCGAGGTCACTCTCCTGGCGCGTTGTATCTGGCTGGCTGGGGGAGTGGTGCCCAGAAAGCAACAAGCCAAGTGGCCACAGTAGAGCCCCTCGCTGAAGTGGTGTACCGCAGGCCTCAGCCAACGGTCCTCCCCTCAGCCAAACTAGCAGTCATTTTAGACCTTCATCTTTTGCTTTGGCTACTCAATCATGAATAGTTTCAGTGAAACTCAATCATGTAGTACTATTTCAGGACTTCACGGATTGGGGATAAACTATGTTTATGTTGTCAAAATCACAAAGAAAAATAGATGCCATTCATGGGATGGTAGATTTGGGTTGAATAAAACAGCTAAGCAACAAAATGCTTTCGTTGTAAAGGAAATATTATCACTGGAGTAAGGTGATCACTATCAAATACTGTATATTAGGCAAATTCTCAGCAATCTTTTTATCTACCTCTATACCCAATTTATCATTTACTTTGTAAATATTACCTTATCATGAAATATAACACTTTTATTGAAATAGTCCTATATTTATTTTTAAAATAGGGTTCAGATAAACTGGACTAAGAAATGGTCATAATTTACCAAGTACTTATCTATGCCTGGACCTATGTTGAGTACTTTACATAACTAAATTATATTGATGTGAAGAAAACATTTTTATTTCCATCTTAACTCTCCCATAAAATTTACTCATAACACTGAATAAACAAAGTTGAAAGATTAAACAACTTGCCCAAGATACCACAGCTAATCAGCATTTGAAATATGACTCCAAAGTCAGAGTTCTTAAACACTTCACTACATTGTCTTCCTAGAAAACTGATTTGTATATAACAGATAATTAATACATATTTCTTGGATGTGTGAATAATCTTCCCAGCAGGGTTGTCAATTTTATGTATATTATGTGTAGCTAGGCTGCAGAGAAAAATAGTTGTAATGGAAACAAATCATGGGTATCCTCTAGTAGTAAGGCCTTTGTTCCAACTGATACTTTGTGCTCTAGAAAAATAGAACATATATTTTTAATCCACTATTTAATCATTTATCATCCTATAATTTCTAATTGCCTAAATTTCCATAATTCTGACAGTTTTTCCATAATTGAGATCTAATTTAGGTTATGATGTAAATTGGTAGTAACAAGAGTCTAGAATCCATCAATCATAATAAAATTTGAACCTATTTTTAATGTAACTGAGTCAAAGTCATTTTTTGTTAGGGTTTCTCCCTACTTCTGACACCATGCATAAGATTTTACTGGTGAAATAAGCTGTTCTCAAGAATCAAGGTTTATGGAACAGAAGATCAGAAAATAGAAGACCGACAAAATGTTGTTATCCTTAGCTACCCGATATGAGCACAACACCTGGTAGTATGCACTGTGAAACTTGAAGTTAAAAGAAAATCTAGATGAGGAGGGGAAATGAAAAATTAAGTAAATACTGTGACAGAGTGAACAATAATGCTACAAAATATGCTTGGCTTGAAGATTTGGTAGCTTCTAAAACTGGATTCAGTCTCTGAAAATAAACAATTCAATTAACCTAAAGTAGCACTCTATAATCAGGAAGAAAAAAACATCACACTTCTCTATAAACCCTATGCAACTATGTATGCACTACTATGTGCAAACACATAAAAATACACAAATCATCCAAAGGTCATCAGATGTGACTATTCTTTTATGAAGCAGTTTGTTTCAGTTAGCTAACTATGGAATACAAATAAGATATTTTTTAACCAGAGTGGCAAGAACATCTAAATTGCAAAGCACCCTAAATCATAATTACAACAAAAAAGCAAACTAAAATACGAAGAAACCAAGCAAAAAAAAATACAGAAAATATAAATTCTTAATATGCAAAAAAGTCTTTGGCTTCTCAAACATCTTTGTGATCATTTCTACTTGTAAACCCCTCAATAGCCAATGAGGCCAAGAAGTCTCACTCCTCCTGCTATTCATACTTTCACCCATTTTTATTTTTTCGTGATTTATGTATCATTAAACACATATTTAACAAACTCCATGCCTCACATATTTTGCTAGGTATTAGGTATATTATAATGAACAGAATAGGTGTGTTCAAGGCTATAACTGAGTTTACAATCTATAACATAACAAAAAAGTAAATAAATACACAATTTTGATAAAGGCTTAGAATAAAAATAATAGTAATAGAAAAAGAGAGATTCCCACACCAGGAATCTATGATCTTCGGACAGAGAAGAAATCTCTGAAAGGCAACCTGGAAATGTAAAGACAAAAAGGAGTCAGTTGTTCATGTGTGGAGAACAACGTTCCAGGGATACAAATCAGTGATAGCAAATGTCCTCAGGCAGGAACCTTTTGAATCTTTGGGAATTCAGAGAAAACTATGAGGTTAAAGCCAGCAGTGAGGGAATGTGTCAAGCCATGAACTAGAGGAGACAGGTGAAGGCTAGACAATGCAGGGCCATGAGGAGATCATGGAAAGGAGTTCAAATACATTCTTAGCAGAATGGAAAGCCATTAAAAGGTTTTAAGCAAGGAAGGAGGGTGAATTTATTAGATTTATGTTTTTTTTTCCAGATTGATTATTCAAGATTGTATGTTGATGGGTGAATAGCATATTACTGAGGAAGAAAGTTCATGAAACTGCATAGATCACGTTAAAATGCTCTTTTTTGTAGTCCAGGTGAGAGATGACAGTATCTTGGACTCTAGTAATTCCAGTTAAGATGGAGGTAAGGTCTGACAAAAATTATTATGCTTTGAATATAGAAGGTAAGAGAAAAGGGAAGCATTAGAAGAAATACCTTGTTTTAAGCTATTAGGCAAATGGTGAGACAAAGAACTTAGCAATGAACAGCTCATCTGAAAGCAACAGAAAGTAAAGGCAATCAGGAAAATGAGTGCTGTATTCTTTTGTCAACCTTTATAATTCCATATATTTCAATTTCAAGAACCTCTACTAGACATTTTTTCACATTCTAGGCTCTAGGCTGGCCTCTGAGAAATGAAATATAAATAAGATTCAGACACTTTCACAAGGAATCAGACTAATGGGGACAAGAAACATAAACATTCAAATGTTATTTCATGAGATTCATACTACAATAATTTGGTAAGGACTCAACAGAGGGACTAGAAATTAAAAGAAGCTTCAAAGAGATAGAACCTAGATCTTCAAGGATAAAAAGAAGTCACACTTTCAACAGAATAATGTGGGGATGGCCACACTTATATTTAATTATGTAAAAGTGTACATAAAACAAAGAATTTGGGCCAACACTCCAGCTGCTCCACTTCCAATCCAGCACCCTGTGAGTGCACCTTGGAAAGCAGATGACAGTCCAAGTACTTGGACCCCTACACTCTTGTGGGAGACTGAGAAGAAGCTCCTAGTCCCTGGCTTCAGCCTGGCCCAGCTCCAGCCATTGCAGCCATTCGGGGAATGAACCAGTGGATGGAAGCTCTCTCTATATATAATCTCTCCTTGTCTTTCTCTGTAGCTCTGCCTTTCAAATAAATAAATAAGTCTTCAAAAAATAAAAAACAAAGAATTATGTCTTTGCCCTGAGTTCCCAATATGGAATGTTTCATATCTGACACATGCTCAAACCCTTTTAGGGCTGTTAAAGAAAATTTAAAAGAGGTGACAGTTTAGAATACTACAAAGCCAACCACCCATAACTACATAATCAACATTTAAGCCATCCAAATTTCCCCTAAATGCCAACTCTAATCATAAATGAAATATAAAACATAAGCTTTAAGTCCTGTCAGCAGGATTCAATACAATTAAACCAACCTGCTACAGACAAGTCAGTTCAAATAGATATTTGCCTTTATAAAATGATAAAATAAACATGCAGTCACAAAAAGGGACAAAATACTTCTTCCTTTATGCTTAATAAACTGTGCTACAACTGTTGTGAACAGAACTTCTTACCCCTCACAGGTTCAAAATGTCTCAATTTGCAAATGGTTCTTTTGTGTGTCCAATAAACTTCTACAATTTTAAAATTTGATTTCATTTTGAAAAATTTCATAAATTCTTACTAACTTCTATTATAGGTACAAAATATTCCATTACATTTTATAGAGCAGTGTACAGTTTCCCTTTTGTTGCTTTCTTTTTATAGAAATTAGACATACATATATAAAATCAGAGAATCATGCCAATATGAGGCAAGCCAGTGGATGTGATATGATGAAGTCTATCTCTGAATTAAAGTGGAGGAAATTCAAGCAAATAGACTGTGGAGTGGGCTTGATCAAAAAGCATTATCCATGAGATAGGAAACATTCACTTGATCTCTGGAGGAACTCTAGGCAGTCTCATTTCTTTCACCTGGTCATGCCATCCTCCCATTCTTCATGATATTTTTAACATCTGATCCCTTCTTCCCCTCATATTTTCTCTCATTCGCAGCAGTTGATTTTCCACACTTTGTATTTCACAGGATACACTAAGTGTCTCTCAATTTCCTACCACAAATACACAAATGTCCTGGTAACTTTACACATCTGTACTTATACATGAGATCAACCACAACACACAGTCTTTAGATCTGATCCATTTCTATCTTCTCAGGGAACATTTATTTTTTATTAGGTCCTGTTACATACTTATCCTCCTCTCAAGAATACCTCTCATCGGGGCCATCACTGTGGCACAGTGGGTTAAAGCCCCAGCTTGAAGTGCTGGCATCCCATGTGGATGCTGGTTCTAGTACCAGCTGCTCCACTTCCAATCCAGCTCTCTTCTCTGGTCTGAGAAAGCAGAGTAAGAAGCCACAAGACTTTGGACCCCTGCATCCACATGGAGGACCTGGAAAAGGCTCCTGGCTCCTGACTTCGGATCAGCTCAGCTCTGGCAGTTGTAGCCATTTGGGGAGTGCACCAGTGGATAGAAGACCTCTCTCACTATCTCTACCTCTCTTTGTAACTCTTTTAAATAAATAAAAAATTAATCTTTAAAAAAAAGAATACCTCTCATCAGCATTTTATATAGTAAGTTTTTACTAGTCTAAAATATATACTGTAAACGTTCAATCTCTTATTTGCTCTTTGACCACTACAATTTTATGAAACTAACCTACTAATTATGTCCTTGTTGAATAAATCTATTGTACATTTCCTGGTCTTTATATCAATTGGTTCCTCAGCCTCTTCATATTTGGAATATACTCATTTTTCACTCAAAAAAATTACCATTTCTTGATCTAGCATTTCTTATCAGCTACCAACCTCTTATCCTTTTTCATTTTTTTTTCTACAGTCCCCAAATTCAGCAAATAACACTTCTTGTATGCAAGCCAGAGAGCAAGGAGTCATCTCTGATACTACTCTTCCTCTTATCCACCCCCGACACACATACACACACACACACACACACACACACACACACAAAGAGAGAGAGAGACAGAGACAGAGACAGAGACAGAATTCATCTGCAGGTTTTGCAATATTTACTCCCAAATATCACAAATTTGTTTATGCCTCTGAATCTCCACTACCACCCTAATTCATGCTGCAACTGTCATTTGTCTGGAATTCTATGAAGACTTTGTAAGTGGATTTTTTAAAGAAAATAATACCTTCCCCTCCCCCTATTTTCTACCTGTTTTTCAAAAAGAAGTAAGTGTGATGGTTTCAAAATTCAAGTATTACCGTATTATCTGATCCCTCTGTTCTCTCCCATCTACTTCTAATTAAATCCTAAATATTCTCTGGCTTGTATCTCCCTCCCCAGTCCTGTCTCCTACCATGATCCACTCTAATCTATTCTCCACACTCCAGCCATTATAGTCTTCCAGTTCCACAGAACTGAAAATGCATCACTCTGCAACAGGATTTCTATATGTCCTTTTCTTCTACCTAAATGGATCTCTTCCTTGTCCTTCCTCAAAGTGATCCTACTTCTCAAGTTTAAGTTTAATTAGTGTTACCTTAAGTAAGCTTTGTCTGACCACCCTCTCTTATATCAGTGCCTCCTGAACGCACTCTAAGTGTACTATGTTTGTCTTGTTAGTACTTACCAAATTACAACTTTATCTTCACCTGGGCAATTATAGAATGCATTACCACATCATTCTTGAGGACATAGAAAACTATTTACATTTGTAGGACCTGGATCAGTGTCTAGTGTATAGCAGGGACCATGTAAATATTTGTTGAAATAATTAAAGAGAAAGGGAGGATGTGCTGCTCTATAAATGGTTATTGTTAGGAAAAGAGTTGCAGATTGGTACCTCCTCACATGAGGCACCAAAATTTTAGGAAAAGAGACACAGAATAGAGAGGAGACAGTGTACAAATTTACAGCCAGACCGAATATATTCAGAGAAAATAAATACATAGAGCTGAGTGACCAACTACCTGTGTACCCATGATGGAACACATGGCAGAAGGCACCTGACCCCCAGGGGCTGGGCCTTTTTATATTTTAGGAGGGCTGGGGATCGGGGTGAGGCAGGGGGCAGCAGGCAGAGGGGAATTCCTGGAACTGGTCTTTCAAGTGTTTAGAGCATCTGGTCTTTCAGGTGGCTGTAGGAGGTGGGGTATAAAGGCAATAGGGTGTGAGATCCAACTGAGATTCAAGGGCAAGGAATATATTCCAAGGTTTATCTCTTTTGGGTAAAGAGCGATAATGGCTGAGGCTTATGTCCTTGTTCCATCAGTTATGAACAGGCAGAATGAATAACAATGATGTGCTAGAGAACACTCAGGTTATTTATATTTAAAAAACATGTGATAATGAACTGATCAAAACAACAGTCGGGGAACAAGAAAGTTAAGATTCTCCCTATTTTCCATTGTTTTTTCTCCAAATAGTTGTGATGAGAACATTTCCCTGTGTCATACAAGAGGTCACATTCCCGGTGCCAAAGCTCTCCTTTGCCACAGGCCCATATGGATTGAATTTATTCTGTCTACATGGTATAAGGCTAGAAAAAGCAGAATTTCCCAAGAAGGTGGTTCAGGAGAGAAGGGAGTAATTTTCTATCCATTCTAAAGGTAGGTGACGGGCCAGGACTGTGGTGCAGTGGGTTAAAGCCCCAGGCTGCAGTGCCTGCATCCCATATGGGCGCCAGTTTGAGTCTCGGCTGCCCCCCACTTCCAATCCAGCTAGCTGCTATGGCCTGGGAAAGCAGTAGAAGATGGAACAAGCCTTTGGGTCTCTGCATCCCATGTGGGAGACCTGCAAGAAGCTCCTGGCTCTGGGCTTCAGCTCAGCTCAGCTCTGGCCTTTGAAGTCTTTTGGGGAGTAAACCAGTGGAATGGAAGACCTCTCTCTCTCTGGCTCCACCTCTCTCTGTAACTCTTTCAAATAAATAAAATAAATCTTAGAAAATAAAAAATAAATAAAATAAAGTTAGGTGAGCTGTCTTTATGCTCTATACAATATTTTGTACTCTTTAGGGAGGCAATGGAATTCATTGCATCATTTCTTTGACTTAGTATTGCATATTTAGGCAACATGAATTTAAGGAAAACCATTTATTTTCAAATTAGCCCTGAGAATAAGCTTCTAAACAGTAGAGGAAAAGCAAGTGAATAGCTTAAAAAAACACTGTAAATTATGGAGAAAGGATTAAACAGTGTGCTGGGGTTTTATGTATATCATTACATTCAATCCACACATATGACATAAAGAAGTTAACAAATTTCCCAATTAAGTAAGCTATGGAGATAGAATATTAACCTAGTTCTGGGTAACTCTAAAACCTGAATTCTTTCCAATATTACATCAAAAATAAAACCTAAATACCCTAATTCTCCAGCTTGATGAAAAAGAGGATCCTATTCTCTAACAGAGCTGAGCTCCCTTCCCAGATTGTATGCATTGTCCTTATACACAAAGCTGAGAACAGATGAGACTCTTGTTTCTTAGAGGTCTTCCTATAGACTTCAAGATTTTAGAGAGCCATGATTCCACTCATGTGTACTTTAGGCTGCTTTTGAACAGAGATATTGGCCATTAAGTTGCAGCTCAGAATACATTTTTATTTTTAACCACAAATAGACTATAATTTTTTAATGCAAATGCTGAACAACCTAAAGAACAATGGTGTAGGATCAAATCCATGGCAAAAACAAACTGATTCTTTCAATATAGTAACATCTTCAGAAGGAGAATATTTATAGCATATAGTTAATTAAGCTGTGGACATTACTTCACCAAAATGTTATCTAAAATAGCCATCAAGATCAATTATCATATATATTTTCCTCATAGGTTGAGAAGTTTAGCTAATCTACAGTTGAACAGCATTTTTAAAGTAATTGTTTGGTTTGAGTTTGGTCAAAATATAAGGTCAGCAAGTGAAATAGATGCTTGCGTGTATTTTGCCTCATTGCTATAATGGAAGAATGGTTGTTATAAAATTTGCCTCTTCTTCATCCACTCTAATCATGCTCAGGTTTGGGGCTCTGATTAGATGTATGTGTTGTACCTTTTGTTGCTGAAGCCAGAGAGTCAACCCATTATCCAGGCTGGGAGGGATGATTTTTACGAGGTAAGCATGGAACTATACTGCCTTCTGCCAAACAGGACCTCGTTGAAAAACTGCAGCAATTAATATTCTATTTCTAGGTCAAGTGCTGTTGAAAGTTTTCTTCAAGCTAAAGTTTGTCCAAACATTTTGTACAGTTCTGAATAGGTCTAGGGTAGCTGGAGGCTGCTTCTGAGAAGTATAGCACTGACTCCTACTCTACGTGCTAACTGGCTGTCGCCACACACATGACCTCATGAAATAGTTTCCACTGTCTATACTACCTAATCTAAGGCTAAATCTAATGAAGCAAGTCCTTGAAGTATATTAGCAAAATCAGAAGAGCAGCAGAAAGTCAGAAAAGTAAGTAGGTGCAAGGAAACCTTTCACAAGAAACGCTCCATATGTTTTGAATAATTCAGACACTTAAATAACTTCTTGCTGTGATTTCCTTGGATTTGTAAGCTTATTTACAGATACTTCGTGAAAAAAAAGAAGAAATATTTCTAAAGTCTTGTGATCACTACTACTGAAAGTATCAGCTTGTAATATAATGTATTATCAATTTTATTTTCATTTTAAAAGATTTATTTTATTTTTTGAAATTCGGAGTAACAGAGAAAGATGGAGAATCAAAGAATACTTCCGTCTACTAGTTCACTCCCCAGATGGTCTCTATTGGCCAAGTCTGGACCAGGATGAAGCCAGGAGTCTGGAACTCCATCTAGGTTTCCCACATGGATGGAAAAGATTTAAGATCTTGGGCCATCTTCTGCTGCTTCCCCATGTATATCAGCAGGGAGTTGTATTAGAAGTGTGGAAGTCAGGACTTGAACTGGCACTCTGATAAGGGATGTTGGTGCTGCAGATGGTGGTTTAACCAGCTGTGCCATAATGCTGGTCCCACTGCTGTTCATTTTAACCATAGAATGGAATATTGTTGAATATTTTTGGGTAAGGTTCTTTAAGAATATATGTACAGTATAAGGTTTTCAAGTGGGATTGTTCGTGTTTCCATATTTGTAGCTGGTCTATGAATAGCTAACTATATCCAACCCAAGGGTTCTTCATGGAATCGGTGTTTATGACATAATGGCATGGAATGAAAAAATACATACTATTTAAGAAAAGATACCCAGGAAAGCTCATAAGACATCCACTTGCTTTGCTTATGAAAAAGGATTGCATCATAATTGCACTTATCAGCCCATGATCAAACCAATCAAACATGTTTCTGGAGATTTTTACACCACGCAGATTAGGAATGCATCTTCCCAAACACTTTTTTAGGAACTCAGCCCAAACAAAAACAGAAATGGCTCTGATTTCAAAATGATTTTCAAAGATATAAAAATTATAAAATAAATAATGGAAAAATCTGATTTTTATGCTTTTTTTTAAAAAAAGAGAGAAAATTAGCTTATTTAAAAACACAAAACTCCATACCTTTCAATTGCATCTTATTCTGTCAGAGGTAAAATAAAAGTAGGCCATGCCAGCACAGAGTTCATAGCTCAAGTGCCCATGAGAGGCAACATAGATCTTAAACTGTAACCACCTTCAGAATTCTCCACTCTGATAATGTTATAATAATAACAAAATTAGCAGGTATTGAGAACCTACTATGTGACAGTAACTGATTTAGGCATATATTGTCTCTAATTTGGAAAATAATCTGTCAAGGCAAGTACTCACTTTTAGTGTTTTACAAAGGAGGAAAATGAGGCTAAGAGATTTTGAAATGTTACCCTTAATGTCATATGGCTAGCGAAAGAAAGAAGATATCAATAAGTACTGATTAACTCCAGAACTCATGCCCTTATTAAAATGCAATACTTTCTCCTTAAAAGATAGGTGAAAAGTCTAATATTAAGAATATTAACCTATACTGAAAAGCTCATGTTATATCAATAGATGCAAATATACTCAAGTTTATCACCCAAGGCAAAGTGCCTTTCACTTATCATCAGGGCTCCAAGTTTTGCCACCAGTCTCTTCTTCCCTCAATTTTGCAACTGTCTCCACCATAAACACATTATAAATCCTCAGTTATGCCAGTTGGACAAGAATGGAACCCACTACCCTGAAGTTTACACATGATGAAGAATTCCATTTATCTGCTCCTCTGTAATAAAAATATGCCAATAAACATGAATCATCCAGAGAATTAAAGTATATCATTTGAACATCATATATTTTAATCTATTGAATATTTTATGTTGCATTTTTAGTAACCAAAATTAAAGACACAAAGGTAATAATAGTGTTTTTTCCAAAAAAGACTAGACATAATCTTAGCTTTTGAAGTGCTGACTCATGACCAACACTTAATGAATGTCAGTTAAAATACAAGGCTTCACTCTCCAATAATGCACTACCAAATTATTGCATAGAGTTTAAGAGCTTATTCTTGCTCTTAACAATTGTTCCCTTCCTCACTGAGCTTATTCTTGCTTTAACATTTCTTTCCTCACTGTCAGCTTCCATTTCTTATGCCTGGTAATGCAGCTACCTTCAGTAATGCCTTTTCTTAAATTTCCGTACACCTACTCTAATATCTAGATCTTATAACAGGTTGGGTAATAGGATAATTATTCTTATTAGATATGATTCTAAATATGTTCAGAATAAAATTTTTATGTGTCTCTAATGTTCAAATAAATGTGCTTGAAAAATATTGAAACAAAACAGAAAAGCTGTAGAATAAGTATTCAGTAAATATACGGTAAGCATTGAAATATTTAGTACAAAAAAAAAAAAGAAAGAAATATTTAGTACAAGTGGTCACCATTTCAGCTATTCCTAAATGACTCTTGGTTTATATCACATAATTAAGGATTCTGGGCACTAAAGTAAAATTTTGTTCAATAAATACGTCTGAAGCTCTTTTAAGTTGATGTGAACAAAAAAATGCTCAATTCTTCCAGGAATTTTTCCTGGATACAGATACAAAACTCAACTTGGAAAAACTATCATCCCATCACACTATGACATTTTGTATTCCCAATAACTTACGAATTATCGTCATATGTGTATCATTCTATAAACTTCTGAAAAATAATGCTATAGCTTACAGCTATGTCATGAAATCATTCCTGAGAGAACACTTCATATTCAATTTTAATTTCTTCAGTAAAAGATAAAACCAAGAAGAGAGATCCTAGCAACTCTCTGAAAGAAAATGCATTATTAAAATTATTTTTACTCTGAATAGAATGACCTAACTGTATTTCCAAATAGTTAAGCTTCTAACTCTGATTACAGAGTGTCCACATATATGTCTTATTCTCCAAATAAATTAGATGAGATTAAAAACCCCAACAATACTGTGAAGGAAGACCTTCAATGTGCTGTTATGGTTGCCAAGATGGTCGTCCAACACTTTAATGCCCAAAATTTCAATGTGTTGAATTCACATCATGTCTTCCAAGACAAAAAATACAGTTACTAAAAAGACCAATCACTTCTAAATTCAACATTTTTCATAGCAAACTCAAAAGCATCAACTTATCCAGCAAAGAGGATAAACAACATCAGAAATAGAGCCAAAAGAAAAACTAAAAGACTCATTCTGGCTTCGTATGTGCTGGTACATGATGCTAGAAAAGATATTTTACTTCACTGTGCTTCAGTTTTCTTATATGTTATATAATGTAAGAATAACAGCACTATTCAATAAAGGGTAAGTATGAAGTATATGAATCTTTTAAATATTTATTTATTTATTTACAAGGCAGAGAGAGACAGAGACAGGGAGTCCCCACTCATTTGTACCCACAATGCTTGGACTGGCCAGGATATGGCAAGCCAAAGATGGGAGCCAGAAACATAAACCAGGTCTACCATGTGCGTGGCATCAACCCAACTATTTGAGCTGCTTCCTAGGTTCTGCATTATCAGGAAACTGGAGCTAGAAGTTGGAGGTAGGTGTCATACCTAGGCACACCAGAAGGCAGGTATCCTAACTAGCATCTTACAAGAAAGGTCAAATAGGACACTATTTTAAGCACTTTGAATAAATGTGCTATCCAGAAATTTAATGTTCTTCTTATACAGGAAAGTGGCCCAGAGCTTGGTGCTGCTCAAGATGCGGATTATGTTTAAGTATATTATGCTCTCAGGAATCCTGGAAAAGTGCTACCTAATGTCCTTAATAGAAGGCCAATAGGGTTTTTGAGAAAATGAAAAAATTAAGTATTAAGAGAGGGAGGAGGAATATCGGTGAGAGTGCAGGTAGAGTAGGAAGAACCACTATGTTCCTAAAGTTGTATACCTTAAATAAAAGGTTTCTAGTGGAAAAAAGGAAAGCTAGCAATAGTAAAAGTGTACTTGCTATGAGAAGCTACAAGTTCAACATTTACAAGTCAAGGGAGAGAAAAAATAATTATCAAAAACAAAATAAGCAAAAAAAAATCACTTTGTGTGATTAACGTACTAAAAATATAAGAATAAAAGGGGGTTTCTTCAACTTCATAAGAACATCTGCAGAAATCCACAGCTAGCATCACATTTAATGATGCAAGATAAAATACTTTCCCTCTAATGTCAAGAAAAATACAATTATGTCTGCTCTTACCAATTCTACTCAACATTGTACTGAAGATTCCTGCCAAGGCATTTGTACAAGAAAATTATATAAAAGGCATCCAGATTGGAAGAGGATGAATAAAATTAACTTTATTTGCATATGTCATGATCCTGTGTACTGAAAATCCTAAGGAACTCACTAAAAGGTTATTGAAACTAACAAGCTCAGCAAGGTTTAATAAGAAAGATCAATAAACAAAAATTGATAGTACTTCTATATATTAGCAATGGCCTACTGAAACTGAAATCAATAAAACAATTTAGCTTACAATAATATCAAAAAGAAATTCTTTGGAAGAAACTGCATTAAAGAAGAGTAAAATTTATACCCTGAAAAATACAAAGCATTAGCAAGAACTTTAAAAAAGATTCAGCTACATGTAAAAACACTCAGGGAGGGGCTGGCGTGGTGGCTCACTCAGTTAATCCTCCACCTGCAGCACCAGCATCCCATATGGGCTCCGGGTTTTAGTCCTGGTGGCTCCTCTTCCAGTCCAGCTCTCTGCTGTGGCCCGGGAAGGCAGTGGAGGATTGCCCAAGTGCTTGGGCCCCTGCACCCGCATGGGAGACCAGGAGGAAGCACCTGGCTCCTGGCTTCAGATTGGCACAGCTCCAGCCGTAGCAGCCATTTGGGGGGTGAACCAACGGGAGGAAGACCTTTCTCTCTGTCTCTCTCTCATTGTCTAACTCTGTCAAACAATATATATATATATATTAACAATATATATATATATATATATATATATATATAAACATTCAGGGAACAGAAGACTTAATATTGTAAAGATGGCAATATTTTCTGAATTGATATACAGAGTTAGTGAAATCTATCAAACTACCAGCTGACTTTTTTGCAGAAACTGACAAACTAATCCTAAAATTCATACCAAAAAAATGCAAGGGGCCCAAAATACCCAAAGCAATCTCTAGAAAGAATAGGAGTCTCACAGTACCCAGTTTCAAACTGACTGCAGAACTACAGTAACAAAGACAGTGTGATAGTGGTATAACAATATACATATAGATCATTTGTACAGAATTAAAAGTTAATAAATAGACACTTGGATTTTTAGTCAGTTGATTTTCAAGAGTGGAAAGGTAATTCAATAGAGGAAAGAAAAGACTTTTCAGTGCCAGTGTTTTGGCACATCTGGTTAAGTTGCCACTTGCAATATCAGCATACCATATGAGCTCCAGTTAAAGTCTCTACTGCTCCACTTCCATCTAGTTCCCTGCTAATGTTCTTGGGAAAGCAGCAGAACATGGCCCAAGTACTCGGACCCCTCTAGCACCCACATGGGAGACCCAGATGAAGTTCTAGGCTCCTGGCTTGACCAAACCAAAACCAGGCCAAAACCAGGCCATTCTGGCCATTTGTGGACTGTACCAGCAGATGGAAGATTTGTGTGTATGGGTGCATGTGTGCATGTGTGTGTGTGTGTGTGTGTGTGTGTGTGTGTTGCCCTCTCTCAGTAATTCTGCCCTTCAAAAATAAAACAGAATTTAAAAAGAAAAGACTTTTCAACAAAAAAGTGTAACAGATATTCACTTTTTCTATATAAAAATTAAATTAAAAGAATTAATAGGAGAGAGTGTTTAGCCTAGCCATTAAGACAGTTGCATCCTACATTGGAATGCCTCGATTTGATTCCCAGCTCTGACTTCTGACTTCTGACTCCAGTGTCCTGCAAATGCAGATCTCAAGAGGTAGCAGCGAAGACTCAAGCAACTGGGTTCCTGTCACCCACATGGGAGACCAAGATTGAATTCTCAGCTCTTGGCTTTGGACCCAGCCCAATTCATCCACTGTGGACACTGGGGTGTGAACCAGTGGATGGGGGAGTTCCTTTATTCCTTTCTCTTTCTCTCTCTGCCCATTGCTGTCAAGTGACTAAATAATATGATATTTTTAAAACAGGATGGGTGATGGACCTAAAATAAGAGCTAAAACTAAAAAACTTTTAAAAGAAAATATAAAAATAAGTATTTTTGGAATCGGGTTATTTAAAGCTTTGTTTTCTACTTCAAATGACACTCAGAAAAAAATCCACAGAATGCACAAAATATCTGCAAAACATATATTTAGGGCCAGCGCAGTGGCACAGCAGGTTAATGCCTTGGCCTGAAGTACTGGCTTCCCATATGGGTACCAGCTTGAGTCCCGGCCGCTCCTCTTCCCATCCAGCTCTCTGCTGTGGCCTGGAAAAGCACTAGAGGATGGCCCAAATCCCTGCATCCATGTGGAAGACCCAAAAGAAGCTCCTGGCTCCTGGCTTTGGATCAGCGCAGCTCTGGCTGTTGCTGCCAATTAGGGAGTGAACCAGCAGATGGAAAACCTCTCTCTCTCTCTCTGTAACTCTTTCAAATAAATAAAATAAATATTTAAAAAATATATTTGATAAAGAGATTTCTACCAAGAACATATAAAGAACTCATAATTAAATAACTTAAGAAACCATGGAATTGAATAAATTATCTGAATAGACATTCTACAAAGAAGATAAATGGCTGATAAGTACATCAAAAACATTCATCATTAATCAGACAAATCCAAATCAAAACCAAAATGGGAAACTATTTCATGGCTATTAGAATGATTTTAATAAAAGGGATAATAAGTGTTGATGGGAATGTAGAGAAAAATAAATCTTCAGACACTGCTGCTAGGAAGATAGAATGGTATAATCGCTTTCCTCAAGAAAGTTAAACATAGAATTATTGTATGATCCAGCTGTTCCATTGCTAGGTACATGTGCCAAAGAATCAAAAACATATCAACATAAAAACTTGCACAAGAACCTTTTTGGTGGCATTATTTATTTTTTTAAAGATTTATTTATTTATTTGAAAGTCAGAGTTACACAGAGAGAGGAGAGTCAGAGAGAGAGGGAGGTCTTCTATCTGCTAGTTCACTCCCCAATTGGCCGCAATGGCCGGAGCTGCGCTGATCCAAAGCCAGGAGCCAGGAGCTTCTTCTGGGTCTCCCACATGGGTGCAGGGGCCCAAGGACTTGGTCCATCTTCTACTGCTTTCCCAGGTCATAGCAGAGAGCTGCATGGGAAGAGGAGTTACCAGAACTAGAACCAGCGCCTATATGTGATGCTGGTGCTTCAGACCATTGCGTTAACCTGCTGCACCACAGCGCGGGTCCCTGGTGGCATTGCTTATAAAATACAAAACTAAAAGCAATCCAAATATGTATTGACTGGTAAATAATTACAAGAATGTTGTATGTCCATTCAAGAAATATTATTTAGCAAGAAAATTAATGAAGAACAATGTATACTGCAATATAGATGGACCCTGAAAGCATTTGTTAACTGAAATCACAAAATGTTGCATGTAACATAATTCTATTCCTAAGAAGTATCTAGAATAGCCAAATCTAGAGAAACAGTAGATAAATGGTTTTTAAGGGCCGGGGGAGAATGAATGGGGAATCACTGCTAATGGTTGTAGCTTTTTTTAGGGGTCATGAAAATGTTCTAACATTAATTGTTATGGTTGTATCACTACATGAATGGACAAAAAAATCATTGAGCTGTTTACATTAGGTGAATTATATGGTGTGTGAATTATATCTATGAAACTGTGAAAAATAATAAAGAACTCTGAAGGAAAATAGCAACAAATAAACCAAAAAAATTCCAAATTCACAAAAGAAAATATAATTAAGAATTACCTTTATTCTATGTCTACCAGGTCTTTCAATAACCCCCCCCCCAAAAAAAGGAAGAAGTGGTAAATCAGTAGTTAGAGACGAAATTATAGAATATTAAAAAATACAGAAAAAGGAAGCTTGGCACATGGAACATAAATTAAACTGACCTCAGTGTTATGTGGATTTGCCTTTTGTTTCCAGATGGCTATCTACCATTGTGCCATCTCACTTCTGAGATCTAGGCAGCCACCTTATGACTTGCATCCTCTATCTCTTTACCCAGGGAATGCCTGTGAATGTGTTTCTCCATTTTCTGTTATATTCACTGTGTTGATTTTACCGGTGCTCACTGGGAATGCCATATATATATGCTATATATATATATATATATATATATATCCCATGAACCAATGCCCTCTCTCATAAACACAGTGGGTTTCCTTTCTCTGCTTGTTTCAAAGACAATGTAACAAAATTATTTTGTCTCAGTACTGCAGTTCCTGGTAGTCTTTGAAAACCAGAAACAGAACTAGTGTAAAGTATTGTTAAGAACCAGAAGAAAGGAAACAGTAACAATGTACCCATTATATCAATCTCATCTCACTTACACTTTCCTTGATTTACAGCCCCTGACGATAGCAAAATTGAAACCAGAGCCATTCCACATAGCTCACATTTCTTAGAGTGCATTGTACTTTCTCTGAGATATTTCCCCTTTGGATTTTTTCTGACTCCATGACTGCCACCCATATGGCCAGAAACACTCTAATCCCATGCCCACCAATTTAAGGTCCTACACTCTACAATTTTCTGTAATTTTCCTAAAACTATGATCATCTGATAATGTCCTGACTTTTCAGTGTATAAGGGGACTGCTGATGGTATGAAAATCTTGCCCTAAAAAATAGAAGTCTTTGGAAAGACAGTATTTGGGTGTAATTTCCCAGCAGAATTTTCAGCAGCTGCTCTGTTCACAGGAATTCTGGAAACAACCAGAACATGCGCATGCATGCACACACACACACACACACACTATTTTATGACTGGATTAGATGTTTCTGAGTGTCATGATATGGACATTCAAGTGGGCTACACAGAAAATTAGGTCACACAATGCACTTTGAAAAAAAAGGTGGGGGAGAAGCTACAAGCAAATGAAGAAAAACTCCATTTATGACGACTGCAGAATATCTTCTGCACATTGTATTAACTGGTTTCAATTAGGATAGATGACCCCAACTGTGGGTAATATGAGGCAGTCAAGGAGAACATGCTGAAACAATTAACACTTTAAAAGAACATCTTTGGTTTCTTTGAGAAATGAATGCTTTTATTGATTTCTCACAAAAAAAAGAAAATTACTTTAATAATCTGGAGAGATATGGTTGGGAAATGTTAAAATGTTTTTGAAAGTAAAGGAATGTTTGGCCTCACTCCTCGAAAATGGCTGTATGTTACTCAGAAGACAAACATCTCCTGTTAAATATGACACTCCTGTATCATCACTTCTTGCCTGCCAGAGAGCAAAAAGCTTCCTTTTAAGAGCTGCAAGATTTCTGCTTTCAAAGTCTTATAGAGAGCCAGCGCCGCGGCTCAATAGGCTAATCCTCCGCCTGTGGTGCCAACACCCCGAGTTCTAGTCCTGGTTGGGGTGCCAGATTCTGTCCTGGTTGCCCCTCTTCCAGTCCTGCTCTCTACTGTGGCCCGGGAGTGCAGTGGAGGATGGCCCTTACACCCGCATGGGAGACCAGGAGAAGCACCTGGCTCCTGGCTTCAGATCAGCATGGTGTGCTGGCCGCAGTGGCCATTGGAGGGTGAACCAACAGTAAAGGGAGACCTTTGTCTCTCTCTCTCTCTCTCTCTCTCTCTCACTGTCCACTCTGCCTGTCCAAAAAAAAAAAAAATTCTTATAGAGTATATTATCCCCTGGATCCTTTTCCTGGTTCTCTTAAGTAAACTTGAATAAGTAGTCCTAAATTAAAAATGAGTTAAAATATTGCTGGTTTTTTGTGCTCTTGCTCCCATATTGTTCCCTTTTAGAGTTAATTAAACTTTTTTTTTTTTCTTTCCTCGGAGCAATTATTAAGCAAGTGCCTCATGCCAGGTGCTATGTTAATACTTTCTATTCATTATCTCATGTAAATATCAAAATACCTTGTATGAAGAAACTCAAAGATTAAATTGTCCAAGGTTATACAGCTGGTAAGTGGCAGAATTAATATTTTAACACAGATCCTACACATTTCTACTTGTACCCTTAACTATGTTCAACTGTTGTGGGTTTGTTTTTGTTTCCCAAAGTACTTCTCCAGGTAACTTTCCATTCTCAATATTTATAGCTCTTTGAATAAGCTAGTATTATAGAACACATTACCAAGAATAATTATTTATTTACATGTATTGTCTCATTCTATACATTAAGAAGTCTGAGTGTCAATTACAACTTCAATGTGGTCAGTAAAGATTTCTCTTTACAAATTTTTATTAATTTATTTTCATTTTATATGAAATAGAGAAAGAAACACAACAAGAGAGGTCTTCCTTCTGATGGTTCATTTTCCTAAATGCCCATAAGTCACAACTGGGCCAGTTGGCAATCAGGAGTCCAGAATCTAATCCAGGTCTTCCATGTGGGAGCCAGAACCCAAGAACTTGCGCCATCACCTACTTGCTCCCAGGGTACACATTATCAGGAAGCTGGAAACTGAAGTGGAACTGGTACTTGAACCCTGGCACTCCAATATGGGATGTAAGCATTATAATTGGTGTCTTAACCACCACACCAAATACCTGCCCCAGTAAATGTTTCTTGAATGAGTAAACAAGAGTTGTTATATTCAGAGTACAGTATTTTAATTTGACAATGCTTACATGATTGAAAAATGTTTCCTATATTTACTTATGAGTGCATGGTATACAACAATAGAAACACAGTTGGCCTTCTGTATCTGTGGTGTTTGCAACCGGGGATTCAACCAATCACAGATCAACAATATTCAGAAAAAAATGCATCTGCACTGAACACATACAGAATGTATACTAGTCATCATTCCCTACACAAAAGCAACCTTTTATATAACATTTAAACTAGTTAGGAAGTATAAGTAATCTAGAGGTGACAAAGTATAAGAGAGGATCTGCAAAGATTATATGCAAATACTTTGCCATATAACACAAGAACTTGGGCATCTACAGATTTTAGTATCTGAAGAGAGTCCTGGAATCAATTCTCCATAGATATCAAGGGATCACTGTACTTAGATATAGAAATATTTTTGATGAGCTCCTTAATAGCCTGGACTTTATTTTCAACTTAGCTTTTAAAAACTCCTCTCCTAACATTATCCTTTAAGTTCCACTAAAGTGTAAGTGAATGTGCAGAAAAACAATTATTCTAGCCAAAGTATGTTTATTCATATTTGATATGCCTAGTCAATAAAAATCACACAATATAGACATCTCTAAATAATACCCAATAATGAAGAATCGGGTCTGTGTATATTCCTCAAAATTATCAATTCCATGCACTGGCGATAGCTGGACTGAATGGTCCAAAAACATTCTCACAAAATTGCAGCAGCCTCTTGAAACTGATAATGTTCAAGGTTCTTTATTTCCAAGTGCCAAATATAATTCATAACCTAGTTCACTCCATATTCAAAAATGTGCCAGTCTTCACCTGAGTCCCAGAACCTGTGAGCATCTTCTCAGTTGTTTACAAGTGTCAGGAACAGAGGTAACCATTGTGTTCATAAATGGTCATACAAACCAATGAGGCATACAACCCAATTAAATTTAAAGTGCAGGGATAAGGAAGGGTTTCATTCTAGTTATTAATGTAGTTAAACAATGAAAGATAAACTATCACACTTCTCACTAGGAAAAATATTCCATTCATAATAATTCAGGAAGTATAATGTTTTTGTATAACTACTGAAAGTGAAATGCCTTTTCTGCTTGAACTCCAATCAGCACATCATAGTTATAGCTAAAAGGAAAAGTGTTTAAAAACAAAACCTCTTGGACTCATTACTACATAGGTGTGTGCTGCCAAATTGAGAATATCCAGGAAGAGAAGGAACAAATCCTAACAGAAGTCATTTTCAAGGCAATATGTAACCAGTGACAAGGCATTTGCAAAGCAATTTGAAGATTTAAGCCTTTTTAAGAAAATCAGTGATAAAACTCTGTACTTAAAATAAACTTGGGGCAAATGCACACAGAAAAGACCAAGACTTTTCCTGCAAAGAGTAATAAAGCCTAAAACAAAAAGCAAGAGTAGGAGAGTAACAGAGGAATGTAGGAAAGGATTAATTGAACTTGAAAATTGCACAAATAGAGACTATTTATTATGCATGTAAATATATATAAATTTACTTATGGACTGCTTAGGTCTTTGGAGACTTTGAAACAATACAATTATCCTTATAAACACATGGAGCTAAGATTTTCACTATTCCCTAAGATATGAGAAAATGAAAATTAATACCATAATTACTTTACATATCATATGTAGCTGTTTGTTATATAAATATATATGCTAATTATTTAGTTTACTACCCGTATTTCCCATTTTATATTGCAAATGAAGTCATTATTACATATTTTTGGTCTTTTTTTTTAATGTACCAAAGTGTTTCACACAGTCAGACATTTGGAAGGAATAGACTACTATAAATTCTGAAGATTACAGTGTTCTGAATATTCTTTTTGTCTGAAACTACTTATTACACTCATTAGGCCTAGGGCGTACTGAGTAAATGAGGCTGACTTCACATATTCATTTTTCCCTTTTCTCTTTTTCATTTTGGTTGCAAGTAAATCAAAGAAGAAACTCCAAACAAACAAAACGAAATCTAAATAAGGAGGGAAATTTACTTATTAACAACAGGCTATCAGAACCTTTTTGCAGAATTCAAGAGAAACCTGAATAAGTAAAACCTCAAAAGGAAAGACACAGAAGTTCTTGGAAAAGTGGACCTACAAGAAAGCTTATTTGAATGTAAAAGGTTTGAAATCCATGCACAATTCTACCATAACAGTGTTCCACGAACTTTTTGAAGACTCCTTCATTTAGGCCAGCTCTATGGGTCTCAACAACTCATGTGCACATTTTTTTTCAAATGTACTATTATGCATCTGATTGCATACTGATGATTATTAGTTTGATTTTTTTTTCCTTTAGTACAAATTTCAAAGTAACAGGTAAAAAAATCCAACGGGCCTTGCTTGGAGCAGATTTCTGTCCCAGAATCATCAGTTACGGCCAGGGACAAACAGGGGCAGAGACATATAGACCAAGCATGTGCGCTAGGAGCTCACCTCTGTGGATGGGGGATAACTTTCAGGGAAAGCATATCATGTTGTGTTCCACAACTCTTGTGAAAAATCTTTGCACCACTCTCTCAAGTAAATCACAAAGGAAATTCATGCGACCAGCAGCTCTAAATTCCACGCCAGAATTGAGAAGAAATACCTACTTTCTGATGCTCTCATCTGGCCACAGGACTGAGAATCATACTTTAATATTAACACTTCTGATTTGTGATTTCAGGAATAATCTTAATATAGTCATCAATCTAGGCTTTTCAAGTTCCTATAACAGGAAGAACTAATCTGAGATCCCTAGATCCCAAGGGATCTAACTGTAAGGGTGAATTATTTCTAATAATGCAGAAATCAGGATTCTAATGAAGCAATTACCTATAATAAGACAGTATAAAGTAACTAAAATGTCAGAGTTCATTTATTTTGGCCTGAAATTACCTGTGTAGAAGAGGTCAGCTACTAATCAGAAATTCTTATTGGTGTTAAAATGGACATGTTAGATAATAATAGGAACATTACCTTACTCATGTTCATATTTCCAGAAATTGGCAGAGTGCCAGACATAGCTAAATGGAATTACTAAATGTTGTTCAGTTTGAAAACAAAATTTCTCAAAACATATTCTATGGTACTCTCATGACAGGAAAAGTATAAAAGGATTCAGGAATGTGAGAAATGGAAACTACCAACCTAAGAGAATAAAATAGCATCACTATTTCTCTTTACCAAGTGGTGACACAATTTTCTAAAACTTACTAAAGAAGAAATCACAGAACTTCTTCCATATACCATGGATTTTTCTAAGTATAATTATACTAGGACATTGGAGAGCTCATGGCCTCCTTGGAGAAGTAGATTAGCAATTATAAGACAATATCATCAGAAATCAAATAAAAGAAATTATTTATGAAACTAGAAAAATTAAAACTTATTCTTTCTCTGACATCAGTAGTCCTTGAATATATACTCATCTCTAACCACCTTCTCATAAAAATGTGCAAACCTCTTATCCTAAGTCTCCAACAAGTCTGAACTGCTTATATATCATAGGAATCCCTCCAAAATTTACTATCATCATCATTTCTCTCACTAAATGTGGTCTCACCTCCTCTGCTTTACAGAGATAAACAAAAACCAAATAAAGAACTTCATCTCTTACATGTTCTGAATGAAAAGCAACCTCCCTGGGTCCACTGCCTTATAATATAGTCATATGCCATGCTACAGCAGTCCAGCTGCACCATTCGTGGCTTGTACCTCAATCATAGATGAAGCTATTTAAAAAGCACCACATACCACTTTTATATTGCCTATAAGCAGGGTCAAATGAGAGGAATGCCCAAAAGGTAACTTTCTAATTTCTTGTCCCCATAATGTACAAATTATTCCATGACAGGCAAACTGTCAGTTATAGCATATACAATTCCCAGAGGAACCATTGTCATTTGTATCAGGCAATGCATGTATAAGAAACTTTTATATAAATTGGCCACTTTCCACATTAACTTCAGAGCACAGTGAGTAACTGAAAGGAGTAGTAAGATGTCTGGGACCTCTTACTAACTCTACAATGGGTATGCTACTCTTACTCCTTTTGCATTTAAGGCTCCCATCTGTAATAGAAGAATAATGACATAGTACCTGTTTGTTTCTAAGACACTTGAAAATTCGCTTATGGAATATTCTATACAAATACAGAGACCATTATTACACCAAGAAAAATTGAAAATTCCAAGTATATTTACTCATCACTATTAAGCAATCAACACAAGCATGAGCAAAGAGAATGCATCCTTCTGTAAGACATCTAAAATCAAATCAAATATTGCTGAATATGCATCTATTCATACAAATATATATGCAAATATATTCATTTTAAGGACCATCCACTATAACTCATCAATAACCTTTTACAGAAATACTTTGCAAGTTATCCTGACTCCAAAAAAAACAAGCATGGAATGCCTAATGATAATTTGATAGTTTTTGAATAATGCACACCTTTCCGAAAAGACATTTTCTTCTTTCAAATGGTTTGCTTTAATCCAGCAAGCATTCAAGCTCATTTCACTGCAGTTGTTCCAAAATATAAAAATATTTCTATTTCAATCTGGCCAATCTCGAAATAATCAAACTTACAGTACAGTGATGAACAGGCATCCAACCAGGAGCTTCCACTGAACAATTCTGGGCTGGGCATTTGCCTTGGTTTTGCTGCAAATAAGGAAAAACAATCTTATGTTCTATGTATTATATGCAGCATTACACACTTTCTGACATATTAATTATCAGTATATTTAGTACCATATTTACAAGTATTGCAGAAGCCTTTGAGAATGATTTGTTTTTGCAGTGCTGCAGACTAGGTATACAATTTCTACACTTATCAAAACATAAGAAATTATCCTTTTTTATTTTTGTTACTCTAAGTATTAGATTTTTGGCACAAGGTTTTCTCAGTAGCTGGCCTTCCACATTCCAAGAGGAACCATCAATAACTTTCTTAACCCAGAGGCTCAACTGTTCTGCTCTTTTCCAGGTTCAGACATCACTGACACAGGCTGTAACCCTCTCTAAGATCACTTGAATCAAGGGATTGAAAGGTTTGTTTATTTGTGCCCATTCTCAGCTATAAACTAGGGGTGATAATTCTCTTTAGGGCATTTTACAGAACTCCAAAACATAGAGCTGAAAAGGAAAGATCTTAGAGACCTTTCCTGTTACCTCAGAAACTCCAAAGAGAAATGAAACAGTTTATATAAGGGGCCAGAGGTTTGACATTCTAAGCCATTTGCCAGGCACTTCTTTCTACATGAGAAATGTATCTCTTATTAACCTATTCTTCTGTTGTAATTCCTGTAAATTCATGTCTAATTGGTCTTTTAAAAATAATAAAGTGATTCCCTTTAACTAACAAAATATTTCCATCCCCATAATGATGAGAATTGATTAGTTATATCAACACAGTGGATTCTAATAAAACATCATTTATCTTTTATCTTATCTCATTGTAACTCAGCAATAATATAGGCATAGTAACAATGTTAGTAGACATTTCCATCAAGATGGCAGAATAGGAAGGGAGCACACTGATAGTCCGGGAAGAGACAGTTTAATAAAAGTAGAGATACTGCAGGTTCAAGGAAGAGTTGGGGAAGAAACAACAGAGAAAACTCTTCCAGAACTAGTAATTCATGGTGGACCTACATGGAGGGAGTGGGAGCCCACAGCTCGGAACAACAGTGGCAGAATCTACACACCAGCACTGGAACGCAAGGAGAGCCAAACCTCAATAGTCCGAGACACCAGAAGGAAAGCAGAAGGAGGAGCCTAGAGGGAACAAGGCTTGAAGACTGTGGGGGAAAGTTCACCAGGCTAACTAGAGGAGAGATGGGGGAAAAAAAGGAGGGGACCAGTACGGACAGGAGTTTCTCTCTGTTCACCTCTCAAGGCGAGCAAGACAAAGAGTAGGTGCAATTTTGATCATACATAAAAGCTGCGTGACCTCAGGGCTGTGCCCAGCCACAGCCAAGCAGAAAAACCTGACTCTGGGAGGGTGAAAAAACAGATTAGGACCTAGTGAATGTGTGGAACTAATGAACTAAGACGGTGAAAAAAAGATACTGTGGGTGAGAGAACTCACGGAATTCACGTGAGTACTCTCCACAGAAACTACAATTCGGTAACCTTGGCAACCCAGTGAGAAACTGCAGGAGAATTTGAGCCCACACTGAGGGCAGCACAGATTCCCTGTGTGATCCTTGGAAAAGAGCAGGTGAATGTTATACCCACAGGAGCCAGAGATCAGTGGCTAACTGCATTTAATTCCACTCAGCTGTGCAGAATTACATCCCTTCTGAATCCACAAAAGAGAGAGAGAGAGAGGAGAGAGAAAGAGAGGAGAGAGAAAGAGAGGAGAGAGAAAGAGAGAAAGAGAAAGAGATTTACCACACCTAACCTGGGAATGTTACCTTTTGCACACCCTTAACCTTGAGGAACCAAACAGAGCTCTCTCTGGCCATATCCATCTCAAGCCTCTAAGGATCCATCAAAAGCAGACAGTCCACTTAATACAGTCACAGTATAAAGAGAAAAAAAAAAAAACCACAGCGAAGGAAGAAGATTCCAAAGAATATCTCAACAATGCCAAGCAACAAACACAGAAACTGAGGAAACAAGAACAAGGAAGACATTATGACGCCCCCAAATAAACAAGACACCCCAAGCCAAGATTATGAAGATAATGAGATGGAAGAAATGCAAGATACAGATTTCAAAAAATTTATAAGAACATTTAGAAGTTTTCAAAAACAAATGCTTGAGCCACATAAATCCTTATTGGACAGGATAGAAAATCTCTCTTGTGAAAATGAAACCTTAAGGAGGAATCAAAATGAAACGCAGAAACTAGTAGAACAGGAAATTGTGACAGTGAAGAGAAATAAAAATGAAATGAAGAATCCGGGGCATGAGCGCGGCCACGGTGCAGCCAGACCAGGCTCAGGGGCTCCGCATGCGCAGCTGCCCCCAGGTGCCCCCGCCTGAGTTGCGTGGAACGGAGCCTCGCAGAGATGGGCCCGCGAACTAACCCAAGCTCGCAAAATAACCCAAGCCAGGGCCTGTGGAGCCAGCCGGCGGGTGTCCTGGGGATGGCAGCACAGGGAGGGACCCGGCGTGCACGCACGTGGCCCCCAGACCGGGCGGCGCCAAGGAGGGGCAAAGAAGATGGCAACCAGAGGAAGTAAGATGGGTGGAACCCAAAAGCTAATTGGCTACGCAACATCAGGGAAGGTAACAAGACTAGTAACAAGTGTATAGACATAAGGCTAGTCCTATAGAAATCCCCCCGTAAAGTGACCGTTTAAGTGATTGGTTGGTCCTTAGCCCTGCCCCAATGACTGCAGTTTTGTGCTATAAAACTAATAAATGAGTCCTTGCTAGACTTGGCTCCCCGCTGTCTGATTGTCTCCGGGATCAGAAGGCTGGGGAACAGGCAAGCAGCGCACTCACCTTTCCTCAGACCCAGTCCATCCTTGTAAGGGTGGACTCAGACCCTGCAGAAGAACTCAATAGATCAAAAGAAAAACACATTAAAGAGCCTTAAAAACAGGATCAGTGAAGCAGAAGGGAGAATATCGGACTTAGAATACAGAGCACAGGAAAATATACAGTCAAACCAAAGAAAAGAAGAGGAAATTAGAAGTCTAAAAAATATTATTGGGAATCTACAGGATACTATTAAAACAACAGATACCACAGAAATAAAAAGAATCATCAGAAATTACTACTAAGAGATGTATGACAGCAAACAGGGAAATCTATCAGAAATGGATAGATTCCTGGACACATGCAACCTACCTAAATTGAACCAGGAAGACATAGAAAACCTAAACAGACCCATAAGTGAGTCAGAAATTGAATCAGTAATAAAGGCCCTCCCAACAAAGAAAAGCCCAGGACCAGATGGATTCACTGCTGAATTCTACCAGACATGTAAAGAAGAACTAAAGCCAATTCTCAAACTATTCAGAACAATCGAAAAAGAGGGAATCCTCCCAAATTCTTTCTATGAAGCCAGCATCACCTTAATTCCTAAGCCAGAAAAAGATGCAACATTGAAAGAAAATTACAGACCAATATCCCTGATGAACATAGATGCAAAAATCCTCAATAAAATTCTCACCAATAGAATACAACAACACATCAGAAAGATCATCCACCCAGACCAAGTGGGATTTATCCCTGGTATGCAGGGATGGTTCAGTGTTCGCAAAACAATCAACGTGATACACCACATTAACAGACTGCAGAAGAAAAACCATATGGTTATCTCAATAGATGCAGAGAAAGCATTCGATAAAATACAACACCCTTTCATGATGAAAACACTAAGCAAATTGGGGATAGAAGGAACATTCCTCAATACAATCAAAGCAATTTATGAAAAACCCATGGCCAGCATCCTATTGAATGGGGAAAAGTTGGAAGCATTCCCACTGAGATCTGGTACCAGACAGGGATGCCCACTCTCACCACTGCTATTCAACATAGTTCTGGAAGTCTTAGCCAGAGCCATCAGGCAAGAAAAAGAAATTAAAGGGATACAAATTGGAAGGAAGAACTCAAAATATCCCTCTTGGCAGATAATATGATTCTTTATTTCGGGGATCCGAAAAACTCTACTAAGAGACTATTGGAACTCGTAGAAGAGTTTGGAAAAGGAGCAGGATATAAAATCAATGCACAAAAATCAACAGCCTTTGTATGTACAGGCAATGCCACGGCTGAGAAAGAACTGCTAAGATAAATCCCACTCACAATAGCAACAAAAAAAATCAATTACCTTGGAATAATTTTAACTAAGGATGTTAAAGATCTCTACGATGAGAATTACAAAAATTTAAAGAAAGAAACAGGATACCAAAAAATGGAAAAATCTCCCATGCTCATGGATTGGAAGAATCAACATCATCAAAATGTCCATTCTCCCAAAAGCAATTTATAAAATCAATGCAATACCAATCAAGATACTAAAGACATCCTTCACTGATCCAAACAAAATGATGCTGAAATTCATATGGAGACACAGGAGACCTCGAATAGCTAAAGCAATCCTGTACAACAAAAACAAAGCCAGAGGCATCATAATACCAGATTTCAGGACATTTTACGGGGCAGTAGTTATCAAAACAGCATGGTACTGGAACAGAAACAGATGGATAGACTACTGGAACAGAATAGAAACACCAGAAATCAATCTAAACCTCTACAGTCAACTTATATTTGATCAAGGATCTATAACCAATTCCGGGAGCAAGGACACTCTATTCAATAAATGGTGCTGGGAAAATTGGATTTCCACATGTAGAAGCATGAAGCAAGACCCCTACCTTACACCTTACACAAAAATCCACTCAACATGGATTAAAGACATAAATCTATGTCCCGACACCATTAAATTATTAGAGAACATTGGAGAAACGCTGCATGATATCAGCACCTGCGGAGACTTCTTGGAAAAGACCCCGGAAGCACAGGCAGTCAAAGCAAAAATTAACATTTGGGACAGCATCAAATTGAGAAGTATTCTGTACTGCACAAGAAACAGGAAAGTGAAGAGGCAAACAACAGAATGGGAAAAAATATTTGCAAACTACGTAACAGATACAGAATTAATAACCAGAATCTGCAATGAGATCAAGAAACTCCACAACAACAAAAGAAACAACGCACTTGATAGATGGGCCAAGGACCTCAGTAGACATTTTTCAAAAGAGGAAATCCAAATGGCCAACAGACACATGAAAAAATGTTCAAGATCACTAGCAATCAGGGAAATACAAATCAAAACCACAATGAGGTTTCGCCTCACCCTAGTTAGACTGGCTCACATACAGAAATCTACCAACAATAGATGCTGGTGAGGATGTGGAGAAAAAGGGACACTAACCCACTGTTGGTGGGAATGCAAACTGGTTAAGCCTCTATGGAAGGCAGTTTGGAGATTCCTCAGAAACCTGAATATAACCCTACCATACAACCCAACCATCCCACTCCTTGGAATTTACCCAAAGGAAATTAAATTGGCAAACAAAAAGCTGTCTACACCTTAATGTTTATTTCAGCTCAATTCACAATAGCTAAGACCTGGAACCAACCCAAATGCCCATCAACAGTAGACTGGATAAAGAAATTATGGGACATGTACTCTATAGAATAATATACAGCAGTCAAAAACAATGCAACCTGGTCATTTGCAACAAAATGGAAGAATCTGGAAAACATCATGCTGAGTGAAATAAGCCAGTCCCAAAGGGACAAATATCATATGTTCTCCCTGATCGGTGACAACTAACTGAGCACCTAAAAGGAAACCTGTTGAAGTGAAATGGACACTATGAGAAACAATGACTTGATCAGCCCTTGTCCTGACTGTTGAGGAACAACATACTACTTTATTCCTTCTAGTATTTTTTTGTTCTACTTAATACCATTGGTTGAACTCTTTAATTAGCAAACAATTATTTTTAGGTGTTTAAATTTAACTGAAAAGTATCCACATTATATATAAGAGTGGGAATAAGAGAGGGAGGAGATGTACAATTTGGGACATCCTCAGTTGGACTTGCCCCAAATGGTGGAGTTAGAAATTTGCCAGGAGATTCCAACACAATCCCATCAAGGTGGCATGTACCAATGCCATCTCACTAGTCCAAGTGATCAGTTTCAGTTCACAATTGATCACACTAATAGTTCTAAGAGTCAAAGGAATCACATAAAAAGACTAGTGTCTGCTAATACTAACTGAAAGAATTAAAAAGAGAGAACGATCCAACATGGGAAGTGAGATACACAGCTGACTCATAGAATGGCAGATGTCCTACACAGCACTCTGGCCTCAGAATCAGCCCAGCCCTTAAGGCATTTGGATATGGCTGAAGAGCTCATGAGAGTATTTTAGGCATGGAGAGCCAAGACACTCTGGTAAAAAAAAAAAATAGGACCTAAATGAAAGATCTCTGCAAGTGAGATCCCAGTAGAAAGAACGGGCCATCAAAGAAGGAGGTACCTTTCTCTGAAGGGAGGAGAGATCTTCCACTTTGACTATGACCTTGTCTAAATAAGATTGAAATCAGCAAATTCTAGAGGCTTCCACAGCCTTGGAAACTCATGACTAGAGCCTAGGGAGATTTCTGACGCCATAAACAAGAGTGTCAAATTGTTAAGTCAACAACAGGAGTCACTGTGTACTTACTCCTCATGTGGGATCTCTGTCCTTAATGTGTTGTAAAATGTGAATTAATGCTATAACTAGTACTCAAACAGTATTTTGCCCTTTGTGTTCTGTGTGGGTGCAAACTGATGAAATCTTTACTTAATATATACTAAGTTGATCTTCTGTATATAAAGAGAATTGAAAATGAATCTTGATGTGAATTGAATGGGACAGAGAGCGGGAGATGGGAGGGGTTCGGGTGGGAGGGAACTTATGGGGGGGGGGTCATTGTAGTCCATAAACTGTACTTTGGAAAATTGTATTTACTAAATAAAAGTTTAAAAATAATTAAATATACATAAACATATACATATACATATAAAAAACAATGTTAATAATCATCACAAATACCACAACTATGTTTTATTCAGCTACTAAGTATGTTAGGAAATGTTCCAGACACATTACATTATCATCAGTCCATACAACAAACATG